>JAQPZY010000712.1:347500-350000 GCA_029931535.1 Margaritifera margaritifera
ATTATCCTAACCCAAACTGATCTTTTGCGGTAATAAAAGGACTTACAACGATTTTTTGCAATGCTTTATGACTAAGCTTTTATCCTTATGTACATTTAACTCATCCAATATTTGTGTATCACATTGATCTTTGTTACTAGGATTTTCGTCTTAGCAGCAGTCGTGGCACACACATATGCCATCAAGTTGCTTGATTGGCGGTCTTTTTTCTAACGGATTTCCAGGACCACAGTATTTGGCAAAAGTAGAGGTAGTCCACCCTTTGGTAACAATAGCATGATAGCCTTATATATGTCCAATTTACCTTAATTTTTGATGGAATAAATCTTGTATTTATAGTATTACAAATAACACAATTACCTTTCATGATATTTCTGATTGTTTTTGTTTGTGTGACAACTTCATTATTTATATCGGTTTTTTTTTGTACATTTTAAACAGTATAATTTGATATTTATATAATTATATTGCATAGTTTTTGACAGAATTTTGTTTTACTGTTTCCAGCCATCGTGCATACCCCTTTCATGATAAATCAACAAGTTTTAGTATTTGTTATAACTTCATTGTTTTTGCTTGTTTGTTTCTTGAATTTTAAACAATATGATTCCATATTTATACAATTATATTACATAATTTCTTACATATTGGTTTATAAATTGTGCATACAAAATTGGGTACCTAAACTTAAGTAATATAATACTTAGTTACTCGCTCAAATAACGGTAGATTATGCAATGCATTCAATAATATCCACATATAATTAAATCGATATGCTGTATATGCGTACTATTATAAATAAATGAATTTGTGCTTTGTATCATATACTTTTCTTAATAATATCACCTGCAAATGAATCACAATATTAAATATCATCATTTTAGGATCATTATTAATTAGCAACCCAATGTGCACTACTACATTCAAAATAGTCTTCAATAGTAACAACATAATCCATCTTGGTTTTCTCTCTTTGCAGATAGTTTTAAAATCAATCACGTAGATCATCACCTCCTTTAGACATTGAAATCGGCTTATGCATACGTTGAAAAAGATATTTCACAGTTAAAATATATTTGTCCATTATTGTCTTTTTCATAAGCATGTTAAACGACTAGACCTGCATGCAAATGAGGATAAATGTCATTTACATAAACCCCTTTGTACAAAAATATGTTTCCATCTTGTTTATGCAAAGTGTATGTCAATTGCTGGGTTAGCAATTCCTTTAATTCGTTATATTTAATCTTCTATTCATTTTTTTCTTGTTCCGATCATTGCCTGACATGTGTGTAAGCAGCTGGACGTTCAGCATCGTTGTATATATACATAAGATATTGATCATTTATTTTAAAATCGCATTCTTTTTTCTAATTGGCTAAAATTGCAATTTACAGATAACATTCAATGATCACGATATCGGATTTAACTGCCTTTGTTTTAAGACTCACAACTTATACATTTTTCAAAATCTGCGCACGGTGACTCTACAAACTTGGAGGTGGAATTGATATAAAGCAAGGTTAGATTTAAAACTATTTAGAAGAACTCTATATATGAATTACATGTATTAATTGAACGTTATAAAGGGCAAAATATTACATAAATTTAAAATCGTGCATTAATAATAAAGTTAGGAAAACAAACTCTGTTCCAGTGACCACTCAGCCAGATCATTGTTATTACCACAAGGTAATATATAAAATGTAAAAAAATAATGTAATGCTTTTATTCGGTTTATTTGATCCCAATTTATTTTTATAAAGACCATATTCTCTACATTTCTCTTTGAATAACAGGATGACTCTCATACCAAGTCTTGATAATAAAATAAAATAGCTTTATTATTAACTTTATGTGAATTTAAACGCTTCCTAAAATTCTATTTGTTTAATAAAAAATACAACTATTAACTAATATTGGAAAAAATTATGTATGCATGCCACGTCCTCGTACCTGGAAAAATAGACAGGTGAGATTGATATGAAACTAGAGCGTTATTTATTACATCGAATAGAATCATGCGTTCATCAAAGCTACAAAAAGTCTTGATTTTATGAAGACTTTTGGAAGATGGATTGTTTACGATTTTGCGAAAAAATCACGTGTTCCTCACACAGGGAAAAAGACAGGTAAGACTCCATGATTCAATCATGCATACTGAGGCTTGCTTACTGCATTGATTAAATCCCGTTTGTATCTTACCTGGAAAAATGTCTTCAGTGTAATACACCTCGCGCTCTTACCTTGTAATATAACAACTCTAATAAAAATCAGATATATGCTCTATTACTCGATAATCTAACAATATTATATAAATTAGATAATTAAATATGAAAATTTATCGCTGTTTTAATCAACCAATTTATAACAATATTCGTGAGTCAGAATGGTAACAGACACATTATTCAGGTGCCGCTGGGTGAAATAGCGCTCTCTCTCTCTCTCTCTCTCTCTATCTATATATATATATATATATATATATATATATGTATATATA
>JAQPZY010000712.1:352500-357357 GCA_029931535.1 Margaritifera margaritifera
CATATGTTGACATGTTTTGTACCTTTAATCACCACAGGGCTCAGATGTGCCTGTACGGTCTTGACTTGTGATTGTCGTTAGCTTTGCACTGACTAGGATGTCTATGAGGATTTTCTGTCTTAGGTAGGCTACTACTGGTGAGCTCGGGAGTAATAACTTACTGAGACACACGATTCCACGATGACCCAGTGTTTATGAATGATTTTACCTACTTTTGAGTTGTTACAGTTTTTTTTACAGTGATATATATATATATATCGCACTAAGAAAATGCAATGCATTAGGGCGAGAGAACACATCTTATTTCTTTACTAGGAACATTTCTCTCTTCTCTGCATGTTTTTGGCCAATACAGACACTATACAGAATCCAAAAATCAATTGCTTTGAGTGCGGTATAAGTACAGCAACACATCAGGGCAATAATGCAACGAGAAATCTGATAGATACTGCCACGTTCATGCATCCAACACATTTTTATGCAAGTATATATATCTTTATTTCGCTTGATCATGGGACTTATGGATTTTCTGTCATAATATTATTACTTCGTATTTCTAATTATTGTCAGTCTGTTTGTATTTTTGCGACCTGCATTGTTTCAAAAGCATGGGTTTATCTGATTTTAACATTACAAAAATATAAATCAAATTAAGTGTTATTTTATGACAGGACTGTTTGAATCCTTGTAGCTTTACTGGAACGGTTGTCCACAGTGCATAACTTATAGCTTTAGTAGGCAGATTACATTTAATTTTTATAGGAAACGGTTTTGCATGGCTAGTCCTTCAATTTGTATGGTGACAAAAGTGTGTTTCTTTAATTATGCATGTATACAATGAATACAAGCCACAATTTATATTTCGTTTGAACCTTTCGAAATGTTCTAAGTTGTACGTTTTGAGAATAACATAAAGGATCCAAGGCAAAATATTTACAATGCTATAAAAAGGAATATATTCATACAAATAGAGATAAAAGAAACGTTCTCATCAGAAGTTTACACATTTTTTGTTTGCAAAAGTTTAGTAAGAAACATTCTAGGGATCAGACCACTAACCTCTTTCCCATAGATCTTGATGTTAATATATTAAAACATAAAACATAATGTGTGCATTACATTGGCATACAAAAGCACACATGCTTTCATTCATTAGAGTTAAAGAAATATTTTTTCTCAGAACAGAGGGACCAGCTGATCTGCATCTAATAACACAGCGTTGCACCAAGAGTTGATATGATATTTGGTCAGTATGAAATGAAATTCAGGATATCAAAATAAAAGTAAATATTTTGTCGTCAACTATAGTACATAGATTGTAGTATGTGAGAATTATAATGAAAAAAATGGACCCATGTATTAGCCAATTGGTACATCTCAAAATATTTAGTACTCTGTTTATTTATTCCTCCACCAGTAGATTGGTTCCCTGACTGTAACATATTTAATGGTCAGATACCTAACCGAACATCATTGGTTTCTTCACTTTTGTGGATTGACAACCTTAGACACCAAGTATGTACCATACCAATCTGGGTGATATTCTAAACGCACTAAATGATAAAAAATGAATACTTATGTAATTCCTACAAATGATAAGAATTAATGTTGCATTTCAAGAATGTTTACCATGTTCATATAATATATATGCAGATAACTGAATCAAATCCGGTGATTTTAAAAGTTTGTCACATGGTTTCCTTTTTTTCTGTGTGTCGTCTGCTATATAGATGTGCATGCATGAAGTATTCACTAAATAGAAAGGGCATATATAGTTTGGAAGATATCAAGAGATAACAAATGTAAAAGTAAATACTTATATACATGTATTCACTACGTGTTACTGACTGAATAAAGGTACACATTACTGTTGCATTACGTAAAGTTAGACACGGTATTGATAAAGAACTGTTTGAGCACACGAGTGCCTTCCAAGTTAAGATAAAAGCCTACCTCATTAATAGCATAATTTTTTCTGGTAGGATATTTATTGTTTAGAAATACTAGATAATGTTGAAGAAATTGAACCTTTCTATGGCACATCAGGCGTTCATTCCCTTATTGATATATTTGATCTTCTCACCAGTTATTTCTAATCTATTTGAATGGGGATGATAGCAGATATGATTATTGTAGTAGATGGTTGCGATCTGATGAGCGTAAAGAGATTGTTATATCAACTTAAGATCTCTAAAACGGAGAGGCTATTTACAGCATTTGTGCTAACAGGAAAAATAGTATATTTGGGGTTGATACAGACAGATTTGTTTGAATCTTATTCTGTAACTTTGATATGGTAATTCCCGGGAATGCTTGAACTCGATTGTACCAAATTCTGGTCAAATATTTGGCTACGGAATCACTCCAAACAGTAATCGAAAATGTCTTTTGTTCTGGATATCAAAGAACTCAGTTTTTTAAGAAGCTAGTCCTGTCGCTTCAAAGTCAAAACAAAGGTATTTTTTGTAGTCATAACTTTTCCAATCTCCATGTAGCTGAAATAATTCTGAAGGATCACGAGTCTTAAAAGCCCAATAGCACAGGCTCTTGTAAAACTATGAAACGAAAAGAGAGACACGTTTTATTCCATTTATCGAATATTGCAGCTTAATTACTCTTGTAATTCTGGGTAACTCATGGGTTAATAGTTTTCCTTTTTAGAGCGAAGATACAATGCTGAATAAATGGAAGGGAGATTGATTGTCTCAATCATTTGTTTATAAGCGCCAACTGGACAAAGATGAGAACCAGGAATTGCCACGATCGGTGTCCTCAATAATCTGTCCGAAGTGATTTTGTTATCATTTAATCTGAACAACTGGCAAATCTTCAGTTCAAAGAATATCCTGACTCAAGAGCTTTTTGTTCGTGTCAAACTCCTTTTCTGAATTTGTAACAAGATTTGGTTTTCAAGCCATTAGGAACAAAATATTAAAAAAAAAACAAAAACCAAAAAATAAAACAAACAAACATCTGAAGACAAGGTCATTGTCATCATCGAATTTTATGACATTGAACATATACAATAATATCTTAGGTGTTATGAGGAGGGCTTTCTTTGAGCAATGTAGGTTGGATCTAGCAATGCCCTGTAGTTCAAGTTTTTATTTAAAAGCCTCGGTTCGAGGAAATTCTATTTCTAGCATTAAATGCAGTAGTTTCAAACCGGATATGTAATTTCTGATTCAGAAGACTGAAAGCTTCTAGCAAGGAACTGAGCATAAATATATAGAATATTTAATTCAGCTGGAAAGGCTTTAAATGGAAAAATTCACACAAAAGGAAAATGCGATTCCACTGAACATATAAACTTCTAGACATTCCTTCTGCAAAGGCACCCTTTATTAATCTTCTTACCTCTTGTTTAAGATGCAACAAATCAATTTCTTTAAAACAAAACCATTATATTAAGAAAAATGTAATAGACATAGGGTAAGAAATATATGTAAAAATGAAAACACTAATTGTAAATTATATAAATTTTCTCGCAAAAAAATAAATACAACTTCATATCATGTACCATCAGGTAATCAGGATAAAATAAAGTAGATGTGAATTAATTAAACTTGTGGAGTTATCAATCACTTAAAACTGAAACAGCAACCTCTCGAACTTTTATTTGCTGAATGTTGTAGTTCTTCGTTATTTTGAAAAGAATCCTTTCTGAAAAACTTATCAAGATACCGTTTTGAAAGAAGATCGGGTAGTCTATTGTCATGGCTCACTACATGAAGAGGCTTAATTTGAAGCTAGCATACAGCAGCAAGAAAGCAGATTTCTATCAAACAGGCTTGATGAAAATTCATATCTGGAATGGCCATTATTAATACATTCACATATATGATATTTTCACATAATTTGAGAGTTTACTACTATGGTCAGCAAATGAAAGCAATAGATATATAGTTCTTTTTTCTGGATGAAGGAAGGAAATCTGGAACTAAATTCTGTCCTTCGAACCATCCAACACAGCCCTGATTATATTCATCACATCGCACCACTGATGATTAATACCCTATTATAGAAGGATAACAAATATGCCACTATATTAAGCCTTGCTTCGCATCAGCTGGAAAGACTTCCCTTCCATGTTTTGAAATCGATACACCTGGTACAGTTCAAAAAGTCTACTTATAAACATTCTTCCTGGTTTGACCGCAAGTTAACATAAAGTTTTATTTCCGAATTAGTGACCAAATTTCTTTTACAGTAGCTACGGTCCTTACTCAAACACAAGCTTACTAAATAAAGTAATCTTTCAGGAGTAATTTCTAAAGTAAAAGTTTCTATGTGTAACGTAATACCTGCAAGAACCATTTTAGCAGAAGACACCTAAGCCCTTTCCATAGTTTATTCTAAACAACAACTTTGCAAAAATACCAAGTCCCTGAAAGTATGTATTAGCTAATGAAGGAACGTCAGCCCCTCCAGAAACATCTAAATAATTGACAACTGAAATATCTGACAAATGTAAGCGGCTGATCGCAGGCCCCATAGATAAACTGTCAATATATATTACTTTTTCATTGAGAAACCAACCAGATATACATCACCAGGATCATTAGGAATTTGTATATAGACTCGTTTTAAATCCCTTTAAAAAACAGTCAATTTCTGCTTTTACTGTGATGTTGTTCACCAAATCATTGACTGAAGGTTACTTTAATTTCATTTCATTGCCCAGATAATGATATTTGTCAACATCACTATTGATAGAAAATTTTAAAGGAATGCTCAATCTAAAATAACTTGTCTCTCATTGAAGTCCTTCCTTAGAAACTGACTTTAACGGCGAAATTCTATTGGGCAACAAAATGGTCCTGTCTTAAAGGGACCAAATATTGCCTTATAGCCAGA
>JAQPZY010000009.1:0-19779 GCA_029931535.1 Margaritifera margaritifera
CTTGTTTCAATATGGTCAACACTTTAACAGGCCCCTTCGCCCCTCCCCCCAATTGTATCAGCATTCATTGCTCCAATATGATTATAATGACAGTTCCCGCGTCATTTGTCAGCTGACAAAATAGAACACAAATTGCGCACTACTCGGTTTGTTTTGATGGTTTAATTATCATATTTTAAAACCGCGATTTAGTTAATATTTATTTCAGTCATTTACATTTTACACCAGGAGATTCTCACTGTAACTTGACACCTATTCTGTATAAAGTTACTGGAAATTCAAAGCTTTCGCAACCCAAATATAACTCATACTAAATCTCATCGGAGGATTCTAAATATAAATACTAGTACAAAACGCCCAAAATTAAATAATACTAAATCTCATCAGAGGTTTCGAGGCTCATACTAGTACACAGCCCAAATATAAATAAAACTAAATCTCATCAGAGAATTTCGAGGCTAATACCTAGTTCAACCGAGCAGAGCGGACGGCCAAGGGCGAACTGGGAGCAATCTCATCAGAGTTTTCGAGACTAATACTAGTACCAGCCCAAATATAAAAATTACTGAAGTCTCATCAGAGGTTTCTAGGGCTAATTACTAGTATAAACCCAAATATAAATAATGTTAAATCTCATTAGGAAAGCTTCTTTATTGTTAATACTAGTAACAGCCCCAAAATATAAATAATTACTTAAATCTTTTCATCAGAGGTTTTCTAAGGTTAATACTAGTTTACAGCCCAAATATAAAAAATCATTTAAAAAATTCTCATCAGAGGTTTTTAGGTTAATACTAGTACAAAATTTAAATAAAAGTTTATTTTTTTAAATATTTTCATCCTTGTTTTATTTTAAATTAGGATAAGATTGACTTACAGGATGGTTGGTTCAGCTATTATTCAGAAAGTTACCTTTTTCGAGATTACCGTTAGTATTTTCAATAACAAACAACGTTGTATTGTAACATTTGCAATTCCAGATTAAAAGAACAATTGTTACTTTATTTTTCATTAAAGTTTTTATTAGTATTTTCTTTTTTGCTTTAGTTTTTTACTACTAACTTTGTGGGATAGATGTTGTATAACACAAAAATTTAACGCTACAGCGCGCGTTTTTTTAAAAACACTAACCTTTTCATCCTCAGACTTCTCCTTAGTTTTTGCTATAGCTTCTAATTATCGGATTTTCTTTCTCAGCATACACACGTACACGAATTTTAAACATCATTTTCAAGTACACGACTTTAAATTCACCAGCATGATTTCAACCTGTGCGGTGGCGCTTTCTGTTATTCTGTTGTTTCTAAAACATTTAAGTACATCAGCAATTGGAGCTGATATGAATTACAAGTAAAAAAAAAAGAGGGGAGGGACAGGAGTGTTATTAAATCTGTTTAGAAAAATACTTTTTCCCTCCGACTGGGGAGGGTGTTATTGTTAACAGATAGGATTGGCAAAAAAACCCCCACGGGGGGGTTGAACATCTTCAAAGAGTCATGCCACTATTAAAATATTTTATTGAACGACTATTTTCTTTTTCTATTTTTACGAGGGAAAAAGGAAATTTAAGTAACAATTATTGTTTGCTTCGGAAAAATTGGGAGGTTTTGTTCAGTGGTAACGTCCTTGAATATTTGCTTAGGAATTGTGTTCGATGTGTTGATACGTAAAAAGTCCTTCTTGAATTTTTTTGTGTGTTTGTTGGTTTGAAACGGTACTTCGACACACATTATTGGCTATGTCATTGCTGAGGGAAATGGGGGCTAAGTGACTTTCCCCCCAAGGACACAGAGCAGCTGGACTCAGGCTGGGCCAGGTAAAAAACCCATTGACTTTGCAATATTTGACTTATTATGGATTGACAGTATTTCATTTTTACCTATTTAATTATTTTGGGAAAACTGAGCGTTAATGACCGTCTAATTCCTCACTTCAAAGTTCCAGTTGTTTTGCTAAACCAATCACTTCAATTTAGGCATTATGTGATTGAGGATTACCTGAAAGAACTACTTACATCTGAAATTGAACAGATTTACAAGTGCAAAAACTACTCACCCATGAAACTGAAGAATTTGAAACTGAAGATACGTTGAAAACAGAACTTTGATGGGTTCTAAATGTACTCATTTCAAATGAGTTGTTAGCATCATAAGTAGCTTGCAAGAAATAGTTATGAAAATATATCTTGATGAGGAAAGAAAGTAAAGTAAAACAGTAGGAGGAAAACTGTATTCTCTGTGACCCTGGGCTTAGTAAAACATTTTAAGGAACATTTGATGGAAAACAATGCAAACGAGAGTGACAATTTTGCGATACTCTTTGATGAAATCGTTAAATAAGAAGACACAGCTTAAGCACATGGATATTCGTGTCCAATACTGTCAAGGTGACACAGTTGCAACAAGATATTTTGGATCCCAGTTTCATGGGCATGCAGATAATTTATTTGGAGAGTTCTCTAAAGAATTAGAGAGCTCTATATTGAATTGAATATATGTAAAAAAAATATAAAAAAATAATAAAGGCTACCCATACTTTCTTTGAAGGCATTTTATCATTTTTAGATCTGTTTTACTGGCTATCATATAAATTTGTGTGGGATCAGTGGAAATATTTTCTCTACTCTTCAGGATCGGATGGATCAAACGCAGAACATGGTATGACATGATCTATGGTTAAATCATCTCCATGAACAACTTCAGGTTTTGAAAAGTGTTATCTACGATAAAAATCAATTGATAAAACATCAAGTGTTTTCAACCGTGTCAGATTTAGTATTTGCTTCAGTGTTGTTAGGTGAATTAATTAAAACTTGTTATCCTTGTGGTACCTATGTTTTGTTTTTGTCTTTTATATTTTCTATAGTATTCATTATGGAGCTCTCTATTTTCATCTCTCCATTTGCTACTGTATTATCAATCTCTCTCCATTCCTTATTTATTCTCTTTAAACCGTTATCCAGTAACCGTTTTTTTCTTCAATTCAGTTATTTTGTTTTTCTTTTTCTTATCTAGGACATATATTTGTATCCATCTTGTTTATTTAAACAATGAATTTAAAAAAAAAAATACTACTAACAACAATAACACGAACTATGGCTTGCAATTAACGTTTGTTCAGAGCTCAAAGCTAAACTGATTTAAGTTACAAATTTTCATGTAAATTAAATGGAAAAACAGCGAACACAAAAGAAAACGAAAGCAAGGTTAATAAAGAACCTGAAATTGTAACTTTACAAAAGCCAAACTATCTATGTAGCGTAGATATTGTTAGACCAAAGAATTCAACAATCCAAGGTTGAACGGTTGAAAGAAAGAACAAGGAGATTCCCAAATATACAAGATTAAAGAAAAGATACAATTTACATTACCTATACTATTAAATAGGTGGTGTTTTAGGTATCTTGCTCAATGGTCAAAAATGGAGTTGCTTCTGTTTTTAAAGCTGAAGAGAAAACAAGCACGTACGAAGCACATCGTTTGAAACAATGAAAATCAACATAACTTAAGAACATCATGACCAGACTTTGTCTAAATACAACGGCGAAGCATGGACTTTGTCCAACACAATACCAGAAATGATTAACTGTTGAGGTAATACATAGCATATTCTTACCTAGAGACTAATATCAAGCAAAACAAAAAACATTATAAACTCTATTTACCATGCAGCACTTAAATCTACTATCACAGTTGCATGCAGCATGCGTTTTAAAGAGTTGTTTACGATGTCTTTAGGTCCACCGTCAAATATGGAGACTAGAGAAATTGCAGAACTCATTCCATTTTCACTTGGTCAGTTCACAATCGACTACTTCAGGGATTTTTAACTGACAAATTTGTTAACACTTTGGAGGAAAAAAGAAAATTGTTTTGATAATTAGATTGGAAAACATGCATATACCATCTGGAAGAGAAAAGATGTTTTGATAATTAGATTGGAAAACATGCATACACCATCTGTAAGAGAACAACTGTTTTCATAATTAGATTGGAAAACATGCATATACCATTTGTAAGAGAACAACTGTTTTCATAATTAGATTGGAAAACATGCGTATACCATTTGTAAGAGAACACTGTTTTCATAATTAGATTGGAAAACAAAACAGAATCAACAATTCAATCAGGATGTAAAACAAAAACTAGCAGCAGTATCAATATTTTTTACTCTAAAATACCAGAGCAGCATGAGTCATTATTGGAGAAACAATAGGTAAAGGCCTAGCATTTACTTTATGCAACTATCTTTTCGGGTTATTTGATCAGAGTGAAGCTGATGAAGATAGAATTAGACACGATAAAACATAGAAGAATTACAGCGAAAAACCGTAACACTTACAAAATCCTCTTAAGTGTTAGAAGGTGGTAAACAAGACAACGAACTGGACAAAATTTGTCTACAGTATAGTACGATTACTTCTAAATCAACTGCGCAATCAGTTAATGAGAGAGAGAGAGAGAGAGAGAGAGAGAGAGAGAAGCAGCAGCAGCAGCCAATACAACTTTAACAAATCTCGCAGTTGATTCTCCCAGAATGCGCTTCAAGAGTGTCTTGATACTGTGTAAAACAGAGAGGTGAAGAAAGAAAAAAAAGGTGTAGAAAGTGATCCATAAAAGTTTTAGAACTCAGCAATGGTAAAAATCTTAGTGACCATACAAAGCCTGCCAAGGTTTTTTTTCATGGTTTTTAACTGATACAACAGTTTACAGAATCCACAAAGTATTTTTATGAACAACAAAAGCACGCAGAAATCAGTAAAGTACGTGGTAAATGTTTTAAAATGACAACCATTGTATCTGACTTGATGTGAGAAGCACTCATTTATAAAAGCTTACATGGTAGTGGTACGTTCAAAAATGTATACAATCGCATATCAACACATACAAAATGTAGATGTCACAAAAAGTTATGAAAGTGTAAGTGTTAAAAATATGTACACTGATAACTATTGTATCTAACTTGATCTGAGAAGTACACATGATAATCGATGCTCGGGTAAATATTCAGACAATTACCCAAACTTAATTATGTTCCAGACATGTATAAATATATTTGAAAGAATCTCATAAGATGATAATCCATTGAGTGAATAATTGTCGAAAATCCACGTTTGCACAAAATCTGATAGAGACTGGATACGGAAACTTTTTGACTTTATTGTCATTCTTTGTCCATCTTTTCTGTTAAACAAGATTTACAATACAAAGTGGTTATTCAAAGATGAAAAGATTATAGTAATTAATACTGAGTATTATTGTGACAATTTAGATGATATAAAAAATATAAGAATGCAACTAGTCTAGCCAAACTCTCTTTTAGTGGTAGAAATTTTGAAATATTTGTATGGACGATCGTGCAAAAGTACAACTTTGTAATCAACGATTTCATTCAGTGTGTGTGTGTGTTCTGTAGAAAGTGGGGTCTTTACAGAACACTCTCGTCCTTAACTGGGGTCTCATTTTGCAAGGACCCCAGTTCCGAAAACCATAAAAATGAAATCTAATATGCCTATTTTATTTTAAAAACATTGATTAAAACAAACACCAATGTCACCTTTTGCTTTAAAAAGTTCCCGCATATAAACATGATCATACATATTTCCACCACTAATTTTACCAACTTTTCTAATTGAAGGCGTTCATTATGTTTCCGGCCACAGCAAGTCATGGCTGGCTTTGGGTCATTTTGGCCCAAAATCAGTCAAAGTTATTCGACTCGCATCGGAAAGAGACGATGATATTCCGATTAGGTTCAAACGCTACTTTAGGTCAGATCGATTCCGCCAGGACGTTTAGGCCCACTTAAGTTTTATTATGGATATAGTGTGCTACTTGAATAATGATGTTTTCATTGCAATATACTGTGCTACTTTTGTAATGATGTTTGAATAATGATGATAATAATGATGGGTATATGGAATAACTCAGTAATTGTCAATAGTGCCAAACTCTGAAATAATATTTATCGGTCACAAGGGAAGTAACTCTTCTCTACCGACAGAACATGGCTGTAGTATAATCCGTCATCGTGTGCAAATGCTGTTGTTATAGATATATATCCAATTATTGATATTAGTGACCGGTAGAATAGGCAACACAATATTTCAACATTGTATTACTTAATATAAAGCGTGCTTTCATGAATAGCAATAATACAAATAATAGATAAACAGCATAACACAAAGTATAACGTTGAGCAACAAAGTGCCAGTAATCATAAAGGCAGATCAGCTGATTATGTATTTTGATTAAACAAAACAACTTAAATTAAAAGTAATTAAATGGATTCACCAGACAACTGTTAGTTCGTACTGGATCAAACATCAATGTAATCAGACAGGTTGCATTTAAAAGAATACAGGTCTAGTCCAACTTTATAAAACAGATACTAGTTAAAGTATACATACTTGCCCAGCACAAACTATGCAAAAATGTAATGCTTCTTTGTTACAAAATTAAATCGTGGAAATCTCTTTTGTAATCATATGTCAGTAGATATTGCTAATTGCTCCTGGTTATATAACCTACATATCCCTATACATCGCTACTGTCTCCTTGCCATATATTTGTCCTATATTATATTCAGCCAATTCAAATTTCTTATGCATTAGGATAGTTTTCTCTTACAAACTGACCTGCGATAACACCACTTTTTTGAATGAAACATGGTGTTTAAGGGGATTAAGACATCAACTGATTTGTCTGTGAATCTGTAGACTGACAACTGATTTAAGTTACAAATTGCTGACATCTTCATCACACATTATGCAAATACCCAATTGGGAACATGGACGTAGTATAGTCGGTTGATATGGGTACAAGAGGAAATTAACATTAGACAGATGGGTCGGTATGGGTACAAGAATAAATGTAATGTTAAATTTTAACACGAGATTTCCATTTGTACATATAAATGTATTTTTGTTTTAACATTGTGGATCGGTAGGGGTACAAAGGGAAATCTAATGAAATGTTAAAAACGTCCATACATTTAGCATTATGGGTTGGTATGGGTACAAGTGGAAATGTAATATTAGAATTTAACACGAGATTTCCCTTTTGTACCTATAAATTTATTTTTTATTTAACATTGTGGGTCGGTATGGGTACAAGGTAGATATAATGTTAAAAATGCCTATAGATTTAACATTATGGGTTGATATTGGTACAACGGGAAACTGGTGGGATCCGAGGGGAATTTAACATTAGTCCATAGGTTTAACGATATGGAACAGCATGGGTACAAGAGGAAATGTAATGTTAAAAACGTGCATATGTTAGCATTGGGGGGTCTGATTGCGTACAAGGAAATCTAATGTAAAAACAACACACACTGACCAACACCTACTCTACTACTTTCCAACATGCCGTTTGGTGTGACCAATACCCTACATTTACTATTCAACACGCCCTTTGGAGTGACCAACACCCACTCATCTACTGACCACACAGGGTAGGATAGTAAAGAACGGGTATAAAATAAAATTTAAATGCCTTCAAAGAACAACTAACTTCCCTATCTCCCTATAAATATCCTATTATCCCCTTTCAAGCAAAGCAAAACCCCTATACCTACCATTCCCTTTTAAATAAAACTAAAACCCCTACCGCCCTTATGATCCCTATAACCATATAAGTGAAGTGCCAGGAAAAAAGATAGGGTAAGAATATATACACACATACACAAACATACTTATATGCTATCATACATTGAGTGAAAGAAGAGAAAAGCGTAAGAGTGAGCACACATAGACAAACTTACTTAAACACTATCATGAGAGTTAGACTGATCTCGATTCATACTTTATGTAAGTCTCCAAACGCGCCAACGTAAAGTCTGGCTTCTTCGCATGCTTGTTTTGTACTCGCTTAGCCATCAAATGGACACGGTACTCACTTCAATTCATCCTCAGGGCATACATCCGCACCATTAAACAAATACTTGTCTTGCAACCACATGTCCAAATGTAAAAGATCAATCATTGCCAACACACGTCCTTGGGTGTGTGTGCGGTGTGGTGTATACAATATGTTTGTGTGTGCACGATGTGGTGTGTACGGTGTATTTGTTTGTGTACGCACGCAATGGGTGTGCGTGTGCGGTCGTGTTTGTGTGTGCGTGCGGTGTGGTGTGTGCGGTTGTGTTTGTGTTTGTGTTTGTGTGTGCGTGCTGTTCGTGTGGTGTTCGTGTGTCTGTTCGTGTGGTGTGTGTTCGTGTGGTGCGTGCGTTCGTGTGGTGTGCGTGTGTGTTCGTGTTGTGTATGCGTGCGGTGTGGTGTATGCGGTTGCGCTTGTGTGTGCGTGCGGTGTGGTGTGTGCAGTTGCGTTTGTGTGTGCGGTAGGTGTGGTGTTTGCGGTTGCGTTTGTGTGCGTGCCGTGCGGTGCGTGCGGTTGCGTTTGTGTTGCGTGTGGTGTGGTGTGTGCGGTTGCGTTTGTGTGCGTATGGTGTTGTGTGCGTATGGTGTTGTGTACGCAGTTTGTTTTCGAGTGCGTGCGGTGTGGTGTGTGCAGTGTGTTTGGTGTGCGTGCGTGAGTGTTTGCGTGCAGTATGTATGCGTGTGCGTGCAGTGTGTTTGCGTGTTCGTGCGGTGTGTTTGCGCGTGGTTTGTTTGCATGTGCGTGCGTGCGTGTTTGCATTTGCTTGCGTGCGTGTTTGCATGTGCGTGCGTGTTTGTGTGTGCGTGCGTGTTTGTGTGTGCGTGCGTGCGTTTGTGAGGGGCGCGTGGTTACGTGTTTGTCAGGTGAGCGTGTGTATGTGCTTGTGAGGTGCGCGTGTGTATGTGTTTGTGAGGTGAACGTGTGTATGTGTTTGTGAGATGCGGAAATGAACGAGACGGAAATGACCGAGACGGAAATGATCGAAACGAGGAAATGACAGAAACGGTAATAACGGATTTAGACCGAAACGGAAATAACGGATTTGACCGAAACGGAAATAACGGAAATGACCCGAAACGGAAATAACAGAAATGAGCCCGAGAGAGAAATAAAGGAAATGACCGAAACGGAAATAACAGAAATGACCGAGAGAGAAATAACGGAAATGACCGAGACGGAATTGACAGAGATGGAAATGAGCGAGACGAAAATGACCGGAACGGAAATGACCGAGACGGAAATAACCGGACGGAATTGAAGGAAATGACCGAGACGGAAATGAACGCGACGAAAATGACCGAGAGGAAAATGACTGGGACGGAGATGACCGAGACGAAAATGACCAAGACGCAAAATGACGGAAATGACCGACACGAAAATGACCGAGACGGAATGACGGAAATGACCGAGACGGAAATGACCGAGACGGAAATGACGGAAATGACTGAGGCGAAAATCACAGAGACAGAAATGACTAAATTTACCGAGACGGAAATGACTCAAATGACCGCGACGAAAATGACCGAGACGGAAATGACCGAGACGAAAGTGACGAAAATTACCGAGATGAAAATGATTGAGACGGATATGAAGGAAATGACCGAGATGGAAAACGACCGAGACGAAAATGACCGAGACGGAAATGACGGAAATGACCGAGACGGAAAGAACCGAGACGGAAATGACGGAAATGACCGAGACGGAAATAACGGAATGACGGAAATTAAGGAAATGACTGACACGGATATGACCGAGACGGAAATGAACGAGACGGAAATGACTGAGACGAAAATCACCGAGACGGAATTGATGAAACTAAACGAGACGGAAATGACGCAAATGAGCGCGACGAAAATGACCGAGACGGAAATGACGAAAATGACCGAGACGAAAATGACCGAGATGGAAAATGACCGAGACGAAAATGACCGTGACGGAATTGACGGAAATGACCGAGACGTAATTGACTGAGACGGAAATGACCGAGACGGAAATAACGAAAATTACTGAGACGAAAATGACCGAGACGGAAATGACGAAAATTACCGACACGAAAATTACCGAGACGGAAATGACCGCGATGGAAATGACGGAAATTATCCTGACGGAAATGACCGAGACGGAAATGACCAAGATAGAGATGACGGAAATGACCGAGACGGAAATGACTGGGACGAAAATAACCGAGACGGAAATGACGGAAATGACCGAGACGGAATGATGGAAATGACCGAGACGGAAATGTTCGTGACGGAAATGACTGAGACGAAAATCACCGAGACGGAAATGACGAAATTAACCGAGACGTAATTCACGCAAATGACCGAGACGGAAATGACAGAAATGACCGAGAGGAAAATGACCGAGACGGAAATGACGGAAATGACCGAGACGGAAATGACGAAAATTACCGAGACGAAAATTACCGAGAGGGAAATGACCGAGATGGAAATGACGGAAATAATCCTGACGGAAATGACCAAGATAGAGATGACGGAAATGACCGAGGCGGAAATGACGGAAATGACAAAAACGGACATGACAGAATCTTAAAAATTACCGAGAACGGAAATGACGTAAAATGATCGAGAAGGAAGTGACGGACTATAGTTTCCTCCAGGACCCTCTGCGACTGTACAAGCTATCTATATCTGACTAAATAAAAGCAATTGTATTGATCAAATTTGTATGTAAATTATTCATTTGAATTTTTTTAACCAACCTTCTGCATTTACATGCAAACACTTACGTATTAATTCCCATTCCAAGTGAACGGCTTGGCTCCTGTTAATGGTTATGTTAATGACGGAAATGACGTATTGGTCTCCGTCATGTCAATCCCGAGCTATGAATTTGGAGCCCAAATACCTCTTTGTAACTTTGACTAGCTTCATCCAAAAGCATGCTGAGATGCTGGACGACGCTCTTACTTTGGGAAGTATCCAAAGCTGACCAAATAAAAGTATACATACCAGCACAAACTGTAAATTCATCTAAAAATAGAAGTGCATAAGGGTCCACTGTAATCAACAGTCGTCCAAGTGACCGGGACCAAGATGTCACAGAATTAACATTAACAAAGGCCCTTAGCTAGAATGGAAATACATACAATAGAGTTTGCATGGAGATGTGGAAAGTTGGTTTAAACATTTTTAAATATTTGCAAGAAATGACCCTCGTTTTCATGCACACAGAAAAGATAGCAACATTGAGTTTTTATTTTCGTCAAAGCCGCAAAAGGGTACCAGAGAAAACTACAGACTTCTCGTTAGTCAATACTACTGGACACTCTTTGAGAAATAAGTGTCCAGTAGAGTCCAGCTCTTGCCAACGAGGAGGACGCCCCACTTGAAAGAGCCACACGTGATGAAGGCTTACCATTATTATTCTAATCATCGGATAAATAAAGAGTGCTGCAATTGGCACATTTAGATATCTGCCCAATGTTTAATAATCTCTTATTTAGATAATATATTTGTTCGCATGAAACCATTTTTTTCTTTTCGTTGTGACCTTGATGTTTACCCTTAATACCCCAGAATTCATAATCTTCTTTCTTACCATAACTGCAAACCATCACACAGTTTGGTCCAGGTCTGTGATGCATAACTCCTGTTATTGTGCGAAAACAATTTTTCTGCTTTCAGTCAGTGACCTTGAACTTTAACCCTAAAATCAATAGCTTTCTTCCCTACTCCAAGTGCAAGCCATCCACACTTTATGGTTGAGGTATGTCATATAGAACTTATGCTATTATGTAGAAAACCAACCAGTACTATATTATATCAGTCACAGTGACATTGAGTTTTCACCCTTTTTACTCCAAAAATGCATAGCATCATTCTTTATATCAAGTGTAATCAACAAAGTTTGGTAACTGTAGATGATACAGAATTTGAGTTGTAGTGCAATAGCCATTTTTCTTTTATCAGTAACTGTGACATTGACCTGTGAGACTATCTACCTAAGAAATATACATTTTAAAACTATACAAAATATGCAATCATCAGGGCCAATAAATCGAGAGGAAATATGTATTAACAACAATTATACTTTTAAGAAAAGGTAAACCTTCATCATGTGTCCCATTTCAATCTGACAATAGGATTTAAATGGGTGGGTGGGGTAGGTGGGGGAGGAGAAGTGAAATGTACATTTTTCTTGTAACACAAATATTATAATGTACCGTGTTATTTTAAATATATCAATAAATATATTATTAATATCCAACATAAATTGGTTTATATTTTTACTGTCTAAATGCACCCACGAGGCAAGGAAAACACAGCCAGACAATGCATAATAAAGGCAATGCACAAGGCAAGGCATATCAAAAACAATGCAAAGAATATCTAAGGAAAATGTAAACAATAAATTATTCATGTTCAGTGGATATTATAACACATTTTGGCTACCAGTGCATCACCAGTTTCTTGTGTATGGATCACTTATGAATCTATAGGTGTTAACTAACCTTGTAATGAGTATACATCATAAAATAACGGGAGAAATAATTGCTCTAGGTGTTCACCGCTTGATACCTGTAATATAAAGGTGGTGCATGCCATCAATCTTGGGATAAAGGCCATTAGATGGGGACACACAGTCAGCCACAAAATTAAAAATAAAATAAATGGAGGTGCACTGTCAACCCCAATGGAAAATAAAATAAGTTGAGGCACACAGTCCAACTCCAATGAAAAACGAAATAAGATGGGTCACAAAGTCAACCCCAACGTAAAACAATGTAAATGAGGGCACATATGTAATCCAAATGTAAACATTGTATGCGGGTAAACACATAATGAAACCCAATGTAAAGTATATGTGAGGAAAATTGAAAAATAAAGTATTCATGTGCAAGTGGATATTATAACACATTTTTGGCCACCAATGCATCACCAGTTTTATTGTGGTATAGATCACTTATGAATCTATAGATGTTAACTTACATTGTAAGGGGTATACATAGAAACAATAGGAGAATAATGGCTCTAAGTGTTCAACGCAAAAGGAGCAAATACTGCAATATAAAGGTGTGGCATGCCATCAATCTTGTGATAACGGGCCATTAAATCGGGACACACATCAGCCACAATATAAAAATAAAATAAATGGAGGTGCACTGTCAACCCCAATGGAAAATAAAATAAGTTGAGGCACACAGTCAACTCCAATGTAAAACGAAATAAGATGGGTCACAAAGTCAACCCCAATGTAAAACAATGTAAATGAGGGCACATAATGTGATCCAAATGTAAACCATTGTATGGGGTAAACCCATATCAAACCCAAAGTAAAAGTATATGTGAGAGAAATTGAAAAAAATAAGTATTCATGTGCAGTGGACAATGATATCACATTTTGGCCACCAATGCATCACCAGTTTATTGAGAGTATAGATCAGTTATGAAATCGACCTTAACCACCTTTAAGGAATAATACCATAGAAAAGCCAATGTAAAGTATATCTGCAGAAAATGGAAAAAATAATTCTACATGTGCAGTGGATATTATAACAATTTGGGAAAATGCTTAACCACAATAAAACATTTTGGCCACCAATGCTTCACAAGTTTATTGTGCTATAGATAACTTATGAATCTAAAGATGTTAACTTAAATTGTAAGGGGTATACATAGAAACAATCGGAGAAATAATGGCTCTAAGTGTTCAACGCAAAAGGAGCAAATACCTGCAATAAATAGGTGGTGGCATGCCATCAATCTTGTGATAAAGGCCATTAAATGGGGACACACAGTCAGCCACAATATAAAAATAAAATAAATGGAGGCGCACTGTCAACCCCCAGTGGAAAATAAAATAAGTTGAGGCACACAGTCAACTCCAATGTAAAAACGAAATAAATGAGGGCACATATGTAATCCAAATGTAAACATTGTATGCGGGTAAACACATATCAAACCCAATGTAAAGTACATGTGAGGAAAATGGAAAAAATAAATTATTCATGTGCAGATGGATATTAAACAACCCCAATAAAACACATTTTTTGGCCACCAATTGCATCAAACACAATGTAAATTATATATCAGGAAAATTGAAAGCGCAGCTAGGCAAGGCCAGGTGTGGCAAATGAGTACAAACGATGCAAACAAGGGGAGGCTAATGAGCTAAGCAAGGTGAAGCTAGGCTAAATAAGGCAAGGCAAGGCGAAACAACAAGTTGATCCCTTACAAGCTTATAAGGCAAAGTTTTATTCAAATTTTATAGGAAGTAAAGTTTACAGTGATATACCATTGAAAGTATCTTATTAAATACATCCAATGAGTCATTTGGTTTATTAAACATAAAATAGTAGTTTAATTATGACTTTCATTATCAACTGCCTCCTCTGAAGAGAAAAAACTACTGAGTTTCAGTAAAGAAGGTTGAGTTATTGTTTTTGAGTGTGACATCATTGGTGCCACTCTGCAATTATCACTGCTTACATAATAATAATGTCATCTTACTTTCAGGACATCAGCTATAAATAGAATACAACAATTTTAAATATTTTAAAATCTGGGCATCCATTTTGCCCCTGCCTTTTGCTCAATAGTTAAGTTTTATTTTCATTTTGTACAAAGTTTTGAAAATACTGATCTAAACTTGTTAATTAATATAACGTGAAAGACGTGCATACAACAAACTGAGGGTCATTATAATCAATTTTCTGGTGAAATGTGTGTGTGTGTCTGTGTGTATGTATATATATATAAACAGTGATTTGGGAAAAAATCTAAATGTATTATAGTCATCATTTCTATTATCTACTCTTTTTTGTAAGATACAATCTTCATTTATAAAGCATTAATGATTGTACTAACAACAACAAAAAAACATGGACCTTGTAATCGTAATCCACCTGAACCTGAAGTAAACAAACTTATTTGCATTACTGAATAAATGTTCTTAACTTAAGTCAGTGTTATATCATACCTTGAAATGAAAGGATTTTAATTGAGAACATGATAACTATATGCTAAATCTGATGCAGATATAGTCACCCATACTCATTCATGAACTATTTAATTTACAAGATATTCAGAGCTGCCACTTTATCATTAGGATACTCATGACTGTAACTACATTTTTCAATCTGACTGAAGCAAGATCGTTTCAGTTATGAAATCAATGCTAGTTGAATTTTGATGTAATGTGACCTAGTGGAAAATGGTCATTGTAGTTAACTGTCAAACAATCTGGGCTTGAAATCTGTACACCTGATAGCACATGCAAGGTCACAACATCTGTTATACGCAACTTTGTGTTAGATAGGTGTCTGCTAAAATAAAAGAACATTTATATAAGGATTTTCAATGGGGATTTTTAAAAAATGTTTCATTTTTAATTGGTGTTTGCTACATTGAGATGTCTGCTATGGCAAGTTGCACTGTAAAATGAAGTGTCACTGAGAATGAAAACAAGTTTCTATTTGATCTTTTTTTTTTAAAGTCAGGCTAGTGTTTATTTTCATGCCATAATCACTTTATCTACCTTTATCTGGCCTCCGGGTGTACTGAATGCTTGATTCTACCCCTCTGCCAGTGGTCATTGATAACTTGTTGCATGTGCACATTCTATTACCGCTTGACTGGATATTGGGTTATGTGACCAAAATTATTGGCCGATCAAAGAATGTGAAACAAAAGAAAGCTGGTATGATTAATTAGCAGTGTTTTAAACAGCTTCGTTGTATTGTGTAAACCACGTCATCATCACAATCCAGCGAATCAATCCAATTAAATGAATGAAAGGCACTTTACTGACATTAGTGTCGGTTCCCCTTATGAACTTACTAAATGGCAGAGATGATTCTTTAATTTTTAATTGATTATACAGAGGATTAACTTCCACATCTGATATTGCTTTTAAAGCGAAAGAATTACACTAATTAAGGAGCTGTCTCTGTTCATATTTAAAGGACAAAATGTATGTTATGATCACTTTAGAAGTAGTTTTCAAGCAAGGTGATATTTACTATGTGGATAAAATGAGTTTACTAAATTATTTTTGCAAGGAAGTTGATAAGGAAGGTTCAAAGAACAAAAATTTATGTGAAAGTTGAGCGGTAAAACATAAAACTGCTACTGAGTTGGAGGTAACTATTTCTCTAAAGAGACATAAGCTAGTCTCCATGGCAAAAAAACCTGTAAAATATGGCATTACTTAGAAACATTTTTAGCTGCATAGTTATTCCTGGCTTGAATTCAAATTTGGTCAAATTATGTTGAGCAGTTCTTATGAAGCAACTCAAAGGTTTTTCTGTTTTTAGTAATGGCTGCCATATTTATTGAAAGATCAGCATCATTTGAACAAATTTAAAAGATATTTAGGTCAAAATACTTTCTTTTAAGTTTGGTCAAATTCTTTTTCAGTGGTTCTTGAGAAGTAATTTAAAGGTTTTCTATTTTTAGTAATGATCGCCATATCTGATGACAGATTGGCATTATTTTAAAGAGCTTCTGGTCAGGATGCTTACTTTTAAAATTTGCTGTTGAGTAGTTTTTGTAAAATTGTATATGGTAAATGAGAATGGACGACTCGTGTCGGACAAAGGTCCATACTATAAGCACACTTGGCCTTATGGCCAGGTCAGCTACGAATGCATATAACACTTGGCCTTATGGTCAGGTCAGTTAAGAATGCATATAACACTTGGCCTTTTCCTCGGTCAGCTAAGAATGCATCATATAACACTTGGCCTTATGGCCAGGTCAGCTAAGAATGCATCATACAACACTTTGGCCTTATGATCAGGTCAGCTAAGAATGCATATGATAACACTATTGGCCTTATGGCCAGATCATCAGCTAAGAATGCATCATCATATAACACCATGACCTTAATGGACCAGATCAGCCAAGAATGCATCATATAACACTTGGCCTTATGGTCATGGGTCAACTAAGAATGCATCATATAACCACCATGACTTTGATCCTGAAGATAATTTCCACACCCACTGGTGGTAACACCAACAACACTGTCTAAAAGATAATAAGCAACGTTGGCGCTTCCCTTAATCTCAAATGGTTTTTAAAGCTGTGTAGTGAAAGGGAAAATATGATGCAAATATAAAAATATTGATGACAGCACCCCCAAAGTATGCACATGACACCTAGTGATGATGTGTAAATATACCAAGTTATTCCTTAACCTCAAATGTTTTTAAAGTTATGGAGGAAGGGAAATGGAAAAGGATAAAATGCTGAACCTTCCTTGACCACTGGAAGATAGTACACTCCACAATGTATATGCAACACACCTTATGATGTAATATGTATAGGCCAGTTTATACAGAATTAATCTTAAATAGCAAAGAAGATAAGGATATTATAAAATGCATACAAGGCACTCGGCTAAATAATGGCTATATGGTTTTGATGTTCTAGTAATGGATAAAAGAAAAAATTGAAGCAGAAGGGAAAGTGTTATGGAAAAATTAATGACCTAATGATTCCATGAAGATAAGCACCCCCAATATAGATACAAAACACCCTCATCAAAAGTGATGTAATAATATTTACATATATCTCAAGTCATCTCAAATGTTTATGTATGAAAATTGGTAACATAATCATGACAAGATAATTCAATTTGATGTTATAATAGAGAAGATTGTGATTTTTTCCGTCCACAAATACAATTGATACATGCATGTAGATTGGTGTAAAAATAATTGAGTTCTTGATACATTGTGTTATATGTGTTATTTATACCCAATGATAAAAAATATATATATTTATAGATTGGTATATGGAATATGAAAATACAATATAGTATCCTACTTTTAGTTGGGGACAAAACAATTCTTCAGGAAGATGTAAATGATTAAGAGGCGATAAAATAATGAAATGTGGTGTAAGAAGAGTTTAAATGAGTATGTGTATGAGATGGTGTAAATGACTAAACTAGTTGAAACTAAAATTGTGTTAAAGAAGTCTTCAAAACTAAATCCGAATGTAATGTGATCAATGCTTAATGTTCACTAATTTACAAATAGCGTTCAAAGAAGGTAAAAACACATGTATAGTTTCCTTACAAGTGAAAATTCTCGCATTCCGTTTCCTGCTGGCTCATGGTGGATCGTTCCAGCATTGTTTTTGTAATCTTTATATCATGAAACATACAGTGGCATTATTTCCAAATGTACATCAGATATTGGATTGTTCTTTTCATGTGATTTCTGTTTTTTCATTTTGCGTCTTTTTTATTAATGGGTTTGAATTTGAATTGTGTTTTTACACAAATACATATACATGTGTTCTTGTGCGATCAATGAGAAGACTATTTGCACATGTAGCCTGCAAGTTAACTGCACAGCAAAAACAATGGGATATTGTTTCTGTCATGTGATATCGTCAAATAAAATAATATTAATGCAAAACAATAAACAGCTGTACAGATCCAATGCCAATATAAAAGAGTAAAGGCACACAGGTTTCCCAAAGTTTGGTAATTGGAGTATGACGAAGACACTGAGATGCATGGTAAACAAAGGAACATAAATAATTTTCTCCTTCAACCATTAAATTCATTTCCTTGCATTAAGTAATCTAATTTACTTCATATCTCATATATAGACCAATGGTCACAGATCACCACATGATGCATCATTCATGGATGTCAATACATACCAATTACA
Organism: Margaritifera margaritifera; assembly: GCA_029931535.1. Taxonomy (NCBI): domain Eukaryota; kingdom Metazoa; phylum Mollusca; class Bivalvia; order Unionida; family Margaritiferidae; genus Margaritifera; species Margaritifera margaritifera. Next base: position 18,532 of record JAQPZY010000009.1, read on the forward strand.
TGATTCTGCAGGTAGTTTATAAGTGTCTGACGAAACTGAGCTATCAATGCATAGAAGTTAATGCAGAATGGACTGGGGTGAGTGTGAAATATAGGTCACAGTGACCTAGTTTTTGACTTAAGGGTGTAATAATCTACACTGAAACATTTACATGCTGACCTTGCATGATGGCTGAGGGACAGGGAAGAAAAAATGTTCTTGGGGGAGGAAAATGAACCTGAACGCCAACCTGAAGCACAAAACTTCATCCCAGTTGGAATGAAGACTTCCTGACTGTCCTGAACAGAATAATCTAGCCCACATAATGGTGCAACACATAAAAAGCTGATAAAATGCAAGTGAGAATAAGGTTAAAAAAAAAAGCAAATAAGTTTTTTTTGGCTCAAATACTTCATTAAAGCTTTGACCAGTTGAAAAAAAACCCATAACCTTGAAAGCCCTCGCTAACATGTGGACAGTTCTGAATCAATACAAAAAGTCTGCTCAAAAAATCTTTCTGCATTCTGCACAAATAGTTAGAGTGTTCTAATACTTTTGAAAAAACTTTTGGGTGTATCTTAGCCCATAATATTCTAAGTCTGAAAAGCCTGCATGAAACTCCGTGTTCTAGGCATGCTCAGTGAGAACTTTCTCCGGCAACATTTCACTGTTGGTTACCCAGTTTGTGGATGGAACTTCAAATAGGGCTTTTGTTTTTTTTTTATGTAAAATTCTGGAAAAATTCCTCCAGGAACAAATTATCCAGAATGCCAGTTGATGTGCAATGTAAGTGATCCGTTTGACTTACTATATATGCCTTGGTTTGTGAATATATATTTTGCTTACTAATAAGTCAAACACCACTAAATAATCAGTGTTAATAGTAATCTAGATCAACTGGAATTTTTACAGACTTATTTACAGCTAGCTTGGTGAAAGAATTTCACAAATATGGCCATGATCAGGATTTGTTTTGATTTTATTCCATCGTACTACAAGTGCATAAGATATATGATGATTTATTTTGTTTCTTTTTGCTGTAATTCTAATATATTAAGTCCGATAGGACAGGTTAGATTTCAGCTGCTGACTCCGCCATCTCATGGCCTGTGGGTTTTGAGGAGGGCCATTTAGATACTGACAGCCGTAGGCCCACAGGGTTAGTAAAAAGTATCCTGAACCTATATATTTTTATTTAATTGGGAGGGCCAGCTGAATTCTTCTGTAGCGCCGACAAAATTAATTTCCATAAGTGAGCTGGGCCCTGCA
>JAQPZY010000531.1:0-219327 GCA_029931535.1 Margaritifera margaritifera
CTTTTCCAGATCTAGTTAAAAGCATCGCATGGGCAATGAAGGCTTGTATGGAAAATCTTGTCCGAATCTTGTCCGAAATATGGCTCAGAAAATGGCAGATTACAAATAGGTCAGCTATTTTAAGTGTCATGTATCAAACTCAAATACAACTACTCCACCCCCCTCCCACGTAGAATGGAGCAGGTACATTTTGGGTGTGTTGGAACTGCTTTTCCTCTTACTACTTACGATAGTGCCTTTTCCCCTGGCATTATTGACAACTTTAGCCTGAAATGGTGGTAGAAAAAACTTCCGTTTCCGAGAGATTCTCGCTCTGTCCGCTGCTGAGAGGTGTGAAAGACGACGTACTTCACTTGGCTATGACAAAGGGTCAGGCCGAAAAGAGTAGAAATTGGACTTTTTTTTTTTTTTTTTGAAAAACACAGGATGAATTTGGGTGCTGACCCCTTGTTACCTTAAGTCACAACCTGTTATTACTTTTGGCTAGAATGGGAAATGTGTTCCAGGCTGAGCTCAGTGTTACAGATAGATCCTAGTGTATCACATATAGGGGTGAAACGATTCATCGATATATCGATGTATTGATACTTTTGCCATATCGATATACGTATCGATACAAGAGGTGAAGAATCGATACAAAACGATATCTATCCTATATAAGTTACTTTAATCTTCAGCAGTCATGAATAATTATTTGTCGTTTGCATTCTTATTCTTTAAACTAAGAATCGTTAATGTATCGTATCGTTGGCTGTGTATCGTTAATCGTATCGATACGCGGCACAGGTGTATGGTTTCACCCCTATCACATATGCTCCGGCCGATGGAAGTTTACGTGGGATTTCTTTTCCAGGTGTGGTTAAAAACATCACCAGGATGACATAGCCTTGCATGCAAAATATTGTCCAGATCAGATCAAAAAAATTGGTCCGCACATTGGAAGTTTATGTTCGACTCATTTCCAGATGTGGTAAAAAAGCATCATCCGCATGATATAGCCTTTCATGCCAAATCTTGTCCGGATCAGATAAAGAAATTGATCCGCATATGGGAAGTTTACATTCGACATCTTTCCGGGTGTGGTAAAAAAGCATCGCCTTGATGATGTAGCCTTGCATGCCAAATATTGACCGGATCAGATAAAAAAATTAGTCCGCACATTGGAAGTTTACGTTCGATTTCTTTTCTGGATGTGGTAAAAAAGCATCGCCCAGATGATGTAGCCTTGCATCCAAAATCTGGTCTGGATCAGGTAAAAAAATTGGTCCGCACATTAAAAAATTACATTCGATTTCTTTCCGGATGTGGTTAAAAAGCATAGCCCAGATGATATAGCCTTGCATGCCAAATTTTATCTGGATCGAATAAAAAAATTGGTCCGCACAAAGGAAGATTACATTCAATTTCTTTTCTGGATGTGGTTGAAAGCATCGCTTCACTGATGTATCCTTGCATGCACAATTTTGTGTGGATCAGATTAAAGAAATGGTCCGGATGATGGAAGTTTACATGCGAAACCTTTTCCAGATCTAGTTAAAAGCATCGCATGGGCAATGAAGGCTTGTATGGAAAATCTTGTCCGAATCTTGTCCGAAATATGGCTCAGAAAATGGCAGATTACAAATAGGTCAGCTATTTTAAGTGTCATGTATCAAACTCAAATACAACTACTCCACCCCCCTCCCACGTAGAATGGAGCAGGTACATTTTGGGTGTGTTGGAACTGCTTTTCCTCTTACTACTTACGATAGTGCTTTTTCCCCTGGCATTATTGACAACTTTAGCCTGAAATGGGGGTAGAAAAAACTTCCGTTTCCGAGAGATTCTCGCTCTGTCCGCTGCTGAGAGGTGTGAAAGACGACGTACTTCACTTGGCTATGACAAAGGGTCAGGCCGAAAAGAGTAGAAATTGGACTTTTTTTTGTTTTTTTTTTTTAAAAACACAGGATGAATTTGGGCGCTGGCCCCTTGTTACCTTAAGTCACAACCTGTTATTACTTTTGGCTAGAATGGGAAATGTGTTCCAGGCTGAGCTCAGTATTACAGATAGATCCTAGTGTATCACATATAGGGGTGAAACGATTCATCGATATATCGATGTATTGATACTTTTGCCATATCGATATACGTATCGATACAAGAGGTGAAGAATCGATACAAAACGATATCTATCCTATATAAGTTACTTTAATCTTCAGCAGTCATGAATAATTATTTGTGGTTTGCATTCTTATTCTTTAAACTAAGAATCGTTAATGTATCGTATCGTAGGCTGTGTATCGTTAATCGTATCGATACGCGGCACAGGTGTATGGTTTCACCCCTATCACATATGCTCCGGCCGATGGAAGTTTACGTGGGATTTCTTTTCCAGGTGTGGTTAAAAACATCACCAGGATGACATAGCCTTGCATGCAAAATATTGTCCAGATCAGATCAAAAAAATTGGTCCGCACATTGGAAGTTTATGTTCGACTCATTTCCAGATGTGGTAAAAAAGCATCATCCGCATGATATAGCCTTTCATGCCAAATCTTGTCCGGATCAGATAAAGAAATTGATCCGCATATGGGAAGTTTACATTCGACATCTTTCCGGGTGTGGTAAAAAAGCATCGCCTTGATGATGTAGCCTTGCATGCCAAATATTGACCGGATCAGATAAAAAAATTAGTCCGCACATTGGAAGTTTACGTTCGATTTCTTTTCTGGATGTGGTAAAAAAGCATCGCCCGGATGATGTAGCCTTGCATCCAAAATCTGGTCTGGATCAGGTAAAAAAATTGGTCCGCACATTAAAAAATTACATTCGATTTCTTTCCGGATGTGGTTAAAAAGCATCGCCCGGATGATATAGCCTTGCATGCCAAATTTTATCCGGATCGAATAAAAAAATTGGTCTGCACAAAGGAAGTTTACATTCAATTTCTTTTCCGGATGTGGTTGAAAGCATCGCTTCGATGATGTATCCTTGCATGCACAATTTTGTGTGGATCAGATTAAAGAAATGGTCCGGATGATGGAAGTTTACATGCGAAACCTTTTCCAGATCTAGTTAAAAGCATCGCATGGGCAATGAAGGCTTGTATGGAAAATCTTGTCCGAATCTTGTCCGAAATATGGCTCAGAAAATGGCAGATTACAAATAGGTCAGCTATTTTAAGTGTCATGTATCAAACTCAAATACAACTACCAAACCCCCCTCCCACGTAGAATGGAGCAGGTACATTTTGGGTGTGTTGGAACTGCTTTTCCTCTTACTACTTACGATAGTGCTTTTTCCCCTGGCATTATTGACAACTTTAGCCTGAAATGGGGGTAGAAAAAACTTCCGTTTCCGAGAGATTCTCGCTCTGTCCGCTGCTGAGAGGTGTGAAAGACGACGTACTTCACTTGGCTATGACAAAGGGTCAGGCCGAAAAGAGTAGAAATTGGACTTTTTTTTTTTTTTTTTTTTTGAAAAACACAGGATGAATTTGGGCGCTATCCCCTTGTTAATTGAAGTCACAACCTGTTATTACTTTTGGCTAGAATGGGAAATGTGTTCCAGGCTGAGCTCAGTATTACAGATAGATCCTAGTGTATCACATATAGGGGTGAAACGATTCATCGATATATCGATGTATTGATACTTTTGCCATATCGATATACGTATCGATACAAGAGGTGAAGAATCGATACAAAACGATATCTATCCTATATAAGTTACTTTAATCTTCAGCAGTCATGAATAATTATTTGTGGTTTGCATTCTTATTCTTTAAACTAAGAATCGTTAATGTATCGTATCGTAGGCTGTGTATCGTTAATCGTATCGATACGCGGCACAGGTGTATGGTTTCACCCCTATCACATATGCTCCGGCCGATGGAAGTTTACGTGGGATTTCTTTTCCAGGTGTGGTTAAAAACATCACCAGGATGACATAGCCTTGCATGCAAAATATTGTCCAGATCAGATCAAAAAAATTGGTCCGCACATTGGAAGTTTATGTTCGACTCATTTCCAGATGTGGTAAAAAAGCATCATCCGCATGATATAGCCTTTCATGCCAAATCTTGTCCGGATCAGATAAAGAAATTGATCCGCATATGGGAAGTTTACATTCGACATCTTTCCGGGTGTGGTAAAAAAGCATCGCCTTGATGATGTAGCCTTGCATGCCAAATATTGACCGGATCAGATAAAAAAATTAGTCCGCACATTGGAAGTTTACGTTCGATTTCTTTTCTGGATGTGGTAAAAAAGCATCGCCCGGATGATGTAGCCTTGCATCCAAAATCTGGTCTGGATCAGGTAAAAAAATTGGTCTGCACATTAAAAAATTACATTCGATTTCTTTCCGGATGTGGTTAAAAAGCATCGCCCGGATGATATAGCCTTGCATGCCAAATTTTATCCGGATCGAATAAAAAAATTGGTCCGCACAAAGGAAGTTTACATTCAATTTCTTTTCCGGATGTGGTTGAAAGCATCGCTTCGATGATGTATCCTTGCATGCACAATTTTGTGTGGATCAGATTAAAGAAATGGTCCGGATGATGGAAGTTTACATGCGAAACCTTTTCCAGATCTAGTTAAAAGCATCGCATGGGCAATGAAGGCTTGTATGGAAAATCTTGTCCGAATCTTGTCCGAAATATGGCTCAGAAAATGGCAGATTACAAATAGGTCAGCTATTTTAAGTGTCATGTATCAAACTCAAATACAACTACCCCACCCCCCTCCCACGTAGAATGGAGCAGGTACATTTTGGGTGTGTTGGAACTGCTTTTCCTCTTACTACTTACGATAGTGCTTTTTCCCCTGGCATTATTGACAACTTTAGCCTGAAATGGGGGTAGAAAAAACTTCCGTTTCCGAGAGATTCTCGCTCTGTCCGCTGCTGAGAGGTGTGAAAGACGACGTACTTCACTTGGCTATGACAAAGGGTCAGGCCGAAAAGAGTAGAAATTGGACTTTTTTTTTTTTTTTTTTTTGAAAAACACAGGATGAATTTGGGCGCTGGCCCCTTGTTACCTTAAGTCACAACCTGTTATTACTTTTGGCTAGAATGGGAAATGTGTTCCAGGCTGAGCTCAGTATTACAGATAGATCCTAGTGTATCACATATAGGGGTGAAACGATTCATCGATATATCGATGTATTGATACTTTTGCCATATCGATATACGTATCGATACAAGAGGTGAAGAATCGATACAAAACGATATCTATCCTATATAAGTTACTTTAATCTTCAGCAGTCATGAATAATTATTTGTGGTTTGCTTTCTTATTCTTTAAACTAAGAATCGTTAATGTATCGTATCGTAGGCTGTGTATCGTTAATCGTATCGATACGCGGCACAGGTGTATGGTTTCACCCCTATCACATATGCTCCGGCCGATGGAAGTTTACGTGGGATTTCTTTTCCAGGTGTGGTTAAAAACATCACCAGGATGACATAGCCTTGCATGCAAAATATTGTCCAGATCAGATCAAAAAAATTGGTCCGCACATTGGAAGTTTATGTTCGACTCATTTCCAGATGTGGTAAAAAAGCATCATCCGCATGATATAGCCTTTCATGCCAAATCTTGTCCGGATCAGATAAAGAAATTGATCCGCATATGGGAAGTTTACATTCGACATCTTTCCGGGTGTGGTAAAAAAGCATCGCCTTGATGATGTGGCATTGCATGCCAAATATTGACCGGATCAGATAAAAAAATTAGTCCGCACATTGGAAGTTTACGTTCGATTTCTTTTCTGGATGTGGTAAAAAAGCATCGCCCGGATGATGTAGCCTTGCATCCAAAATCTGGTCTGGATCAGGTAAAAAAATTGGTCCGCACATTAAAAAATTACATTCGATTTCTTTCCGGATGTGGTTAAAAAGCATCGCCCGGATGATATAGCCTTGCATGCCAAATTTTATCCGGATCGAATAAAAAAATTGGTCCGCACAAAGGAAGTTTACATTCAATTTCTTTTCCGGATGTGGTTGAAAGCATCGCTTCGATGATGTATCCTTGCATGCACAATTTTGTGTGGATCAGATTAAAGAAATGGTCCGGATGATGGAAGTTTACATGCGAAACCTTTTCCAGATCTAGTTAAAAGCATCGCATGGGCAATGAAGGCTTGTATGGAAAATCTTGTCCGAATCTTGTCCGAAATATGGCTCAGAAAATGGCAGATTACAAATAGGTCAGCTATTTTAAGTGTCATGTATCAAACTCAAATACAACTACCCCACCCCCCTCCCACGTAGAATGGAGCAGGTACATTTTGGGTGTGTTGGAACTGCTTTTCCTCTTACTACTTACGATAGTGCTTTTTCCCCTGGCATTATTGACAACTTTAGCCTGAAATGGGGGTAGAAAAAACTTCCGTTTCCGAGAGATTCTCGCTCTGTCCGCTGCTGAGAGGTGTGAAAGACGACGTACTTCACTTGGCTATGACAAAGGGTCAGGCCGAAAAGAGTAGAAATTGGACTTTTTTTTTTTTTTTTTTGAAAAACACAGGATGAATTTGGGCGCTGGCCCCTTGTTACCTTAAGTCACAACCTGTTATTACTTTTGGCTAGAATGGGAAATGTGTTCCAGGCTGAGCTCAGTATTACAGATAGATCCTAGTGTATCACATATAGGGGTGAAACGATTCATCGATATATCGATGTATTGATACTTTTGCCATATCGATATACGTATCGATACAAGAGGTGAAGAATCGATACAAAACGATATCTATCCTATATAAGTTACTTTAATCTTCAGCAGTCATGAATAATTATTTGTGGTTTGCATTCTTATTCTTTAAACTAAGAATCGTTAATGTATCGTATCGTAGGCTGTGTATCGTTAATCGTATCGATACGCGGCACAGGTGTATGGTTTCACCCCTATCACATATGCTCCGGCCGATGGAAGTTTACGTGGGATTTCTTTTCCAGGTGTGGTTAAAAACATCACCAGGATGACATAGCCTTGCATGCAAAATATTGTCCAGATCAGATCAAAAAAATTGGTCCGCACATTGGAAGTTTATGTTCGACTCATTTCCAGATGTGGTAAAAAAGCATCATCCGCATGATATAGCCTTTCATGCCAAATCTTGTCCGGATCAGATAAAGAAATTGATCCGCATATGGGAAGTTTACATTCGACATCTTTCCGTGTGTGGTAAAAAACCATCGCCTTGATGATGTAGCCTTGCATGCCAAATATTGACCGGATCAGATAAAAAAATTAGTCCGCACATTGGAAGTTTACGTTCGATTTCTTTTCTGGATGTGGTAAAAAAGGATCGCCCGGATGATGTAGCCTTGCATCCAAAATCTGGTCTGGATCAGGTAAAAAAATTGGTCCGCACATTAAAAAATTACATTCGATTTCTTTCCGGATGTGGTTAAAAAGCATTGCCCGGATGATATAGCCTTGCATGCCAAATTTTATCCGGATCGAATAAAAAAATTGGTCCGCACAAAGGAAGTTTACGTTCAATTTCTTTTCTGGATGTGGTTGAAAGCATCGCTTCGCTGATGTATCCTTGCATGCACAATTTTGTGTTGATCAGATTAAAGAAATGGTCCGGATGATGGAAGTTTACATGCGAAACCTTTTCCAGATCTAGTTAAAAGCATCGCATGGGCAATGAAGGATTGTATGTAAAATGTTGTCCGAATCTTGTCCGAAATATGGCTCAGAAAATGGCAGATTACAAATAGGTCAGCTATTTTAAGTGTCATGTATCAAACTCAAATACAACTACCCCACCCTCCTCCCACGTAGAATGGAGCAGGTACATTTTGGGTTTGTTGGAACTGCTTTTCCTCTTACTACTTACGATAGTGCCTATTCCCCTGGCATTATTGACAACTTTAGCCTGAAATGGGGGTAGAAAAAGCTTCCGTTTCCGAGAGATTCTCGCTCTGTCCGCTGCTGAGAGGTGTGAAAGACGACGTACTTCACTTGGCTATGACAAAGGGTCAGGCCGAAAAGAATAGAAATTAGACTTATTAATTTTTTTTGTGAAAAAAACAGGATGAATTTTGGGCGCTGGCCCCTTGTTACCTTAAGTCACAACCTGTTATTACTTTTGGCTAGAATGGGAAATGTGTTCCAGGCTGAGCTCAGTATTACAGATAGATCCTAGTGTATCACATATAGGGGTGAAACGATTCATCGATATATCGATGTATTGATACTTTTGCCATATCGATATACTTATCGATGCAAGAGGTGAAGAATCGATACAAAACGATATCTATCCTACATAAGTTACTTTAATCTTCAGCAGTCATGAATAATTATTTGTCGTTTGCTTTCTTATTCTTTAAACAAAGAATCGTTAATGTATCGTATCGTGGGCTGTGTATCGTTAATCGTATCGATACGCGGCACAGGTGTATGGTTTCAACCCTATCACATATGCTCCGGCCGATGGAAGTTTACGTGGGATTTCTTTTCCAGGTGTGGTTAAAAACATCACCAGGATGACATAGCCTTGCATGCAAAATATTGTCCAGATCAGATCAAAAAAATTGGTCCGCACATTGGAAGTTTATGTTCGACTCATTTCCAGATGTGGTAAAAAAGCATCATCCGCATGATATAGCCTTTCATGCCAAATCTTGTCCGGATCAGATAAAGAAATTGATCCGCATATGGGAAGTTTACATTCGACATCTTTCAGGGTGTGGTAAAAAACCATCGCCTTGATGATGTAGCCTTGCATGCCAAATATTGACCGGATCAGATAAAAAAATTAGTCCGCACATTGGAAGTTTACGTTCGATTTCTTTTCTTGATGTGGTAAAAAAGCATCGCCCGGATGATGTAGCCTTGCATCCAAAATCTGGTCTGGATCAGGTAAAAAAATTGGTCCGCACATTAAAAAATTACATTCGATTTCTTTCCGGATGTGGTTAAAAAGCATCGCCCGGATGATATAGCCTTGCATGCCAAATTTTATCCGGATCGAATAAAAAAATTGGTCCGCACAAAGGAAGTTTACATTCAATTTCTTTTCTGGATGTGGTTGAAAGCATCGCTTCGATGATGTATCCTTGCATGCACAATTTTGTGTGGATCAGATTAAAGAAATGGTCCGGATGATGGAAGTTTACATGCGAAACCTTTTCCAGATCTAGTTAAAAGCATCGCATGGGCAATGAAGGCTTGTATGGAAAATCTTGTCCGAATCTTGTCCGAAATATGGCTCAGAAAATGGCAGATTACAAATAGGTCAGCTATTTTAAGTGTCATGTATCAAACTCAAATACAACTACCCCACCCCCCTCCCACGTAGAATGGAGCAGGTACATTTTGGGTGTGTTGGAACTGCTTTTCCTCTTACTACTTACGATAGTGCTTTTTCCCCTGGCATTATTGACAACTTTAGCCTGAAATGGGGGTAGAAAAAACTTCCGTTTCCGAGAGATTCTCGCTCTGTCCGCTGCTGAGAGGTGTGAAAGACGACGTACTTCACTTGGCTATGACAAAGGGTCAGGCCGAAAAGAGTAGAAATTGGACTTTTTTTTTTTTTTTTGAAAAACACAGGATGAATTTGGGCGCTGGCCCCTTGTTACCTTAAGTCACAACCTGTTATTACTTTTGGCTAGATAAAATTTGGCATGCAAGGCTATATCATCCGGGCGATGCTTTTTAACCACATCCGGAAAGAAATCGAATGTAATTTTTTAATGTGCGGACCAATTTTTTACCTGATCCAGACCAGATTTTGGATGCAAGGCTACATCATCCGGGCAATGCTTTTTTACCACATCCAGAAAAGAAATCGAACGTAAACTTCCAATGTGTGGACTAATTTTTTATCTGATCCGGTCAATATTTGGCATGCAATGCCACATCATCAAGGCGATGCTTTTTTACCACACCCGGAAAGATGTCGAATGTAAACTTCCCATATGCGGATCAATTTCTTTATCTGATCCGGACAAGATTTGGCATGAAAGGCTATATCATGCGGATGATGCTTTTTTACCACATCTGGAAATGAGTCGAACATAAACTTCCAATGTGCGGACCAATTTTTTTGATCTGATCTGGACAATATTTTGCATGCAAGGCTATGTCATCCTGGTGATGTTTTTAACCACACCTGGAAAAGAAATCCCACGTAAACTTCCATCGGCCGGAGCATATGTGATAGGGGTGAAACCATACACCTGTGCCGCGTATCGATACGATTAACGATACACAGCCTACGATACGATACATTAACGATTCTTAGTTTAAAGAATAAGAAAGCAAACCACAAATAATTATTCATGACTGCTGAAGATTAAAGTAACTTATATAGGATAGATATCGTTTTGTATCGATTCTTCACCTCTTGTATCGATACGTATATCGATATGGCAAAAGTATCAATACATCGATATATCGATGAATCGTTTCACCCCTATATGTGATACACTAGGATCTATCTGTAATACTGAGCTCAGCCTGGAACACATTTCCCATTCTAGCCAAAAGTAATAACAGGTTGTGACTTAAGGTAACAAGGGGCCAGCGCCCAAATTCATCCTGTGTTTTTCAAAAAAAAAAAAAAAAAAAAGTCCAATTTCTACTCTTTTCGGCCTGACCCTTTGTCATAGCCAAGTGAAGTACGTCGTCTTTCACACCTCTCAGCAGCGGACAGAGCGAGAATCTCTCGGAAACGGAAGTTTTTTCTACCCCCATTTCAGGCTAAAGTTGTCAATAATGCCAGGGGAAAAAGCACTATCGTAAGTAGTAAGAGGAAAAGCAGTTCCAACACACCCAAAATGTACCTGCTCCATTCTACGTGGGAGGGGGGTGGGGTAGTTGTATTTGAGTTTGATACATGACACTTAAAATAGCTGACCTATTTGTAATCTGCCATTTTCTGAGCCATATTTCGGACAAGATTCGGACAAGATTTTCCATACAAGCCTTCATTGCCCATGCGATGCTTTTAACTAGATCTGGAAAAGGTTTCGCATGTAAACTTCCATCATCCGGACCATTTCTTTAATCTGATCCACACAAAATTGTGCATGCAAGGATACATCATCGAAGCGATGCTTTCAACCACATCCGGAAAAGAAATTGAATGTAAACTTCCTTTGTGCGGACCAATTTTTTTATTCGATCCGGATAAAATTTGGCATGCAAGGCTATATCATCCGGGCGATGCTTTTTAACCACATCCGGAAAGAAATCGAATGTAATTTTTTAATGTGCGGACCAATTTTTTTACCTGATCCAGACCAGATTTTGGATGCAAGGCTACATCATCCGGGCGATGCTTTTTTACCACATCCAGAAAAGAAATCGAACGTAAACTTCCAATGTGCGGACTAATTTTTTTATCTGATCCGGTCAATATTTGGCATGCAATGCCACATCATCAAGGCGATGCTTTTTTACCACACCCGGAAAGATGTCGAATGTAAACTTCCCATATGCGGATCAATTTCTTTATCTGATCCGGACAAGATTTGGCATGAAAGGCTATATCATGCGGATGATGCTTTTTTACCACATCTGGAAATGAGTCGAACATAAACTTCCAATGTGCGGACCAATTTTTTTGATCTGATCTGGACAATATTTTGCATGCAAGGCTATGTCATCCTGGTGATGTTTTTAACCACACCTGGAAAAGAAATCCCACGTAAACTTCCATCGGCCGGAGCATATGTGATAGGGGTGAAACCATACACCTGTGCCGCGTATCGATACGATTAACGATACACAGCCTACGATACGATACATTAACGATTCTTAGTTTAAAGAATAAGAATGCAAACAACAAATAATTATTCATGACTGCTGAAGATTAAAGTAACTTATATAGGATAGATATCGTTTTGTATCGATTCTTCACCTCTTGTATCGATACGTATATCGATATGGCAAAAGTATCAATACATCGATATATCGATGAATCGTTTCACCCCTATATGTGATACACTAGGATCTATCTGTAATACTGAGCTCAGCCTGGAACACATTTCCCATTCTAGCCAAAAGTAATAACAGGTTGTGACTTAAGGTAACAAGGGGCCAGCGCCCAAATTCATCCTGTGTTTTTCAAAAAAAAAAAAAAAAAAAGTCCAATTTCTACTCTTTTCGGCCTGACCCTTTGTCATAGCCAAGTGAAGTACGTCGTCTTTCACACCTCTCAGCAGCGGACAGAGCGAGAATCTCTCGGAAACGGAAGTTTTTTCTACCCCCATTTCAGGCTAAAGTTGTCAATAATGCCAGGGGAAAAAGCACTATCGTAAGTAGTAAGAGGAAAAGCAGTTCCAACACACCCAAAATGTACCTGCTCCATTCTACGTGGGAGGGGGGTGGGGTAGTTGTATTTGAGTTTGATACATGACACTTAAAATAGCTGACCTATTTGTAATCTGCCATTTTCTGAGCCATATTTCGGACAAGATTCGGACAAGATTTTCCATACAAGCCTTCATTGCCCATGCGATGCTTTTAACTAGATCTGGAAAAGGTTTCGCATGTAAACTTCCATCATCCGGACCATTTCTTTAATCTGATCCACACAAAATTGTGCATGCAAGGATACATCATCGAAGCGATGCTTTCAACCACATCCGGAAAAGAAATTGAATGTAAACTTCCTTTGTGCGGACCAATTTTTTTATTCGATCCGGATAAAATTTGGCATGCAAGGCTATATCATCCGGGCGATGCTTTTTAACCACATCCGGAAAGAAATCGAATGTAATTTTTTAATGTGCGGACCAATTTTTTTACCTGATCCAGACCAGATTTTGGATGCAAGGCTACATCATCCGGGCGATGCTTTTTTACCACATCCAGAAAAGAAATCGAACGTAAACTTCCAATGTGCGGACTAATTTTTTTATCTGATCCGGTCAATATTTGGCATGCAATGCCACATCATCAAGGCGATGCTTTTTTACCACACCCGGAAAGATGTCGAATGTAAACTTCCCATATGCGGATCAATTTCTTTATCTGATCCGGACAAGATTTGGCATGAAAGGCTATATCATGCGGATGATGCTTTTTTACCACATCTGGAAATGAGTCGAACATAAACTTCCAATGTGCGGACCAATTTTTTTGATCTGATCTGGACAATATTTTGCATGCAAGGCTATGTCATCCTGGTGATGTTTTTAACCACACCTGGAAAAGAAATCCCACGTAAACTTCCATCGGCCGGAGCATATGTGATAGGGGTGAAACCATACACCTGTGCCGCGTATCGATACGATTAACGATACACAGCCTACGATACGATACATTAACGATTCTTAGTTTAAAGAATAAGAATGCAAACCACAAATAATTATTCATGACTGCTGAAGATTAAAGTAACTTATATAGGATAGATATCGTTTTGTATCGATTCTTCACCTCTTGTATCGATACGTATATCGATATGGCAAAAGTATCAATACATCGATATATCGATGAATCGTTTCACCCCTATATGTGATACACTAGGATCTATCTGTAATACTGAGCTCAGCCTGGAACACATTTCCCATTCTAGCCAAAAGTAATAACAGGTTGTGACTTAAGGTAACAAGGGGCCAGCGCCCAAATTCATCCTGTGTTTTTCAAAAAAAAAAAAAAAAAAAGTCCAATTTCTACTCTTTTCGGCCTGACCCTTTGTCATAGCCAAGTGAAGTACGTCGTCTTTCACACCTCTCAGCAGCGGACAGAGCGAGAATCTCTCGGAAACGGAAGTTTTTTCTACCCCCATTTCAGGCTAAAGTTGTCAATAATGCCAGGGGAAAAAGCACTATCGTAAGTAGTAAGAGGAAAAGCAGTTCCAACACACCCAAAATGTACCTGCTCCATTCTACGTGGGAGGGGGGTGGGGTAGTTGTATTTGAGTTTGATACATGACACTTAAAATAGCTGACCTATTTGTAATCTGCCATTTTCTGAGCCATATTTCGGACAAGATTCGGACAAGATTTTCCATACAAGCCTTCATTGCCCATGCGATGCTTTTAACTAGATCTGGAAAAGGTTTCGCATGTAAACTTCCATCATCCGGACCATTTCTTTAATCTGATCCACACAAAATTGTGCATGCAAGGATACATCATCGAAGCGATGCTTTCAACCACATCCGGAAAAGAAATTGAATGTAAACTTCCTTTGTGCGGACCAATTTTTTTATTCGATCCGGATAAAATTTGGCATGCAAGGCTATATCATCCGGGCGATGCTTTTTAACCACATCCGGAAAGAAATCGAATGTAATTTTTTAATGTGCGGACCAATTTTTTTACCTGATCCAGACCAGATTTTGGATGCAAGGCTACATCATCCGGGCGATGCTTTTTTACCACATCCAGAAAAGAAATCGAACGTAAACTTCCAATGTGCGGACTAATTTTTTTATCTGATCCGGTCAATATTTGGCATGCAAGGCTACATCATCAAGGCGATGCTTTTTTACCACACCCGGAAAGATGTCGAATGTAAACTTCCCATATGCGGATCAATTTCTTTATCTGATCCGGACAAGATTTGGCATGAAAGGCTATATCATGCGGATGATGCTTTTTTACCACATCTGGAAATGAGTCGAACATAAACTTCCAATGTGCGGACCAATTTTTTTGATCTGATCTGGACAATATTTTGCATGCAAGGCTATGTCATCCTGGTGATGTTTTTAACCACACCTGGAAAAGAAATCCCACGTAAACTTCCATCGGCCGGAGCATATGTGATAGGGGTGAAACCATACACCTGTGCCGCGTATCGATACGATTAACGATACACAGCCTACGATACGATACATTAACGATTCTTAGTTTAAAGAATAAGAATGCAAACGACAAATAATTATTCATGACTGCTGAAGATTAAAGTAACTTATATAGGATAGATATCGTTTTGTATCGATTCTTCACCTCTTGTATCGATACGTATATCGATATGGCAAAAGTATCAATACATCGATATATCGATGAATCGTTTCACCCCTATATGTGATACACTAGGATCTATCTGTAATACTGAGCTCAGCCTGGAACACATTTCCCATTCTAGCCAAAAGTAATAACAGGTTGTGACTTAAGGTAACAAGGGGCCAGCGCCCAAATTCATCCTGTGTTTTTCAAAAAAAAAAAAAAAAAAAAGTCCAATTTCTACTCTTTTCGGCCTGACCCTTTGTCATAGCCAAGTGAAGTACGTCGTCTTTCACACCTCTCAGCAGCGGACAGAGCGAGAATCTCTCGGAAACGGAAGTTTTTTCTACCCCCATTTCAGGCTAAAGTTGTCAATAATGCCAGGGGAAAAAGCACTATCGTAAGTAGTAAGAGGAAAAGCAGTTCCAACACACCCAAAATGTACCTGCTCCATTCTACGTGGGAGGGGGGTGGGGTAGTTGTATTTGAGTTTGATACATGACACTTAAAATAGCTGACCTATTTGTAATCTGCCATTTTCTGAGCCATATTTCGGACAAGATTCGGACAAGATTTTCCATACAAGCCTTCATTGCCCATGCGATGCTTTTAACTAGATCTGGAAAAGGTTTCGCATGTAAACTTCCATCATCCGGACCATTTCTTTAATCTGATCCACACAAAATTGTGCATGCAAGGATACATCATCGAAGCGATGCTTTCAACCACATCCGGAAAAGAAATTGAATGTAAACTTCCTTTGTGCGGACCAATTTTTTTATTCGATCCGGATAAAATTTGGCATGCAAGGCTATATCATCCGGGCGATGCTTTTTAACCACATCCGGAAAGAAATCGAATGTAATTTTTTAATGTGCGGACCAATTTTTTTACCTGATCCAGACCAGATTTTGGATGCAAGGCTACATCATCCGGGCGATGCTTTTTTACCACATCCAGAAAAGAAATCGAACGTAAACTTCCAATGTGCGGACTAATTTTTTTATCTGATCCGGTCAATATTTGGCATGCAATGCCACATCATCAAGGCGATGCTTTTTTACCACACCCGGAAAGATGTCGAATGTAAACTTCCCATATGCGGATCAATTTCTTTATCTGATCCGGACAAGATTTGGCATGAAAGGCTATATCATGCGGATGATGCTTTTTTACCACATCTGGAAATGAGTCGAACATAAACTTCCAATGTGCGGACCAATTTTTTTGATCTGATCTGGACAATATTTTGCATGCAAGGCTATGTCATCCTGGTGATGTTTTTAACCACACCTGGAAAAGAAATCCCACGTAAACTTCCATCGGCCGGAGCATATGTGATAGGGGTGAAACCATACACCTGTGCCGCGTATCGATACGATTAACGATACACAGCCTACGATACGATACATTAACGATTCTTAGTTTAAAGAATAAGAATGCAAACGACAAATAATTATTCATGACTGCTGAAGATTAAAGTAACTTATATAGGATAGATATCGTTTTGTATCGATTCTTCACCTCTTGTATCGATACGTATATCGATATGGCAAAAGTATCAATACATCGATATATCGATGAATCGTTTCACCCCTATATGTGATACACTAGGATCTATCTGTAATACTGAGCTCAGCCTGGAACACATTTCCCATTCTAGCCAAAAGTAATAACAGGTTGTGACTTAAGGTAACAAGGGGCCAGCGCCCAAATTCATCCTGTGTTTTTCAAAAAAAAAAAAAAAAAAAAGTCCAATTTCTACTCTTTTCGGCCTGACCCTTTGTCATAGCCAAGTGAAGTACGTCGTCTTTCACACCTCTCAGCAGCGGACAGAGCGAGAATCTCTCGGAAACGGAAGTTTTTTCTACCCCCATTTCAGGCTAAAGTTGTCAATAATGCCAGGGGAAAAAGCACTATCGTAAGTAGTAAGAGGAAAAGCAGTTCCAACACACCCAAAATGTACCTGCTCCATTCTACGTGGGAGGGGGGGTGGGGTAGTTGTATTTGAGTTTGATACATGACACTTAAAATAGCTGACCTATTTGTAATCTGCCATTTTCTGAGCCATATTTCGGACAAGATTCGGACAAGATTTTCCATACAAGCCTTCATTGCCCATGCGATGCTTTTAACTAGATCTGGAAAAGGTTTCGCATGTAAACTTCCATCATCCGGACCATTTCTTTAATCTGATCCACACAAAATTGTGCATGCAAGGATACATCATCGAAGCGATGCTTTCAACCACATCCGGAAAAGAAATTGAATGTAAACTTCCTTTGTGCGGACCAATTTTTTTATTCGATCCGGATAAAATTTGGCATGCAAGGCTATATCATCCGGGCGATGCTTTTTAACCACATCCGGAAAGAAATCGAATGTAATTTTTTAATGTGCGGACCAATTTTTTTACCTGATCCAGACCAGATTTTGGATGCAAGGCTACATCATCCGGGCGATGCTTTTTTACCACATCCAGAAAAGAAATCGAACGTAAACTTCCAATGTGCGGACTAATTTTTTTATCTGATCCGGTCAATATTTGGCATGCAAGGCTACATCATCAAGGCGATGCTTTTTTACCACACCCGGAAAGATGTCGAATGTAAACTTCCCATATGCGGATCAATTTCTTTATCTGATCCGGACAAGATTTGGCATGAAAGGCTATATCATGCGGATGATGCTTTTTTACCACATCTGGAAATGAGTCGAACATAAACTTCCAATGTGCGGACCAATTTTTTTGATCTGATCTGGACAATATTTTGCATGCAAGGCTATGTCATCCTGGTGATGTTTTTAACCACACCTGGAAAAGAAATCCCACGTAAACTTCCATCGGCCGGAGCATATGTGATAGGGGTGAAACCATACACCTGTGCCGCGTATCGATACGATTAACGATACACAGCCTACGATACGATACATTAACGATTCTTAGTTTAAAGAATAAGAAAGCAAACGACAAATAATTATTCATGACTGCTGAAGATTAAAGTAACTTATATAGGATAGATATCGTTTTGTATCGATTCTTCACCTCTTGTATCGATACGTATATCGATATGGCAAAAGTATCAATACATCGATATATCGATGAATCGTTTCACCCCTATATGTGATACACTAGGATCTATCTGTAATACTGAGCTCAGCCTGGAACACATTTCCCATTCTAGCCAAAAGTAATAACAGGTTGTGACTTAAGGTAACAAGGGGCCAGCACCCAAATTCATCCTGTGTTTTTCAAAAAAAAAAAAAAAAAAAGAGGCCAATTTCTGCTCTTTTCGGCCTGACCCTTTGTCATAGCCAAGTGAAGTACGTCGTCTTTCACACCTCTCAGCAGCGGACAGAGCGAGAATCTCTCGGAAACGGAAGTTTTTTCTACCCCCATTTCAGGCTAAAGTTGTCAATAATGCCAGGGGAAAAAGCACTATCGTAAGTAGTAAGAGGAAAAGCAGTTCCAACACACCCAAAATGTACCTGCTCCATTCTACGTGGGAGGGGGGTGGGGTAGTTGTATTTGAGTTTGATACATGACACTTAAAATAGCTGACCTATTTGTAATCTGCCATTTTCTGAGCCATATTTCGGACAAGATTCGGACAAGATTTTCCATACAAGCCTTCATTGCCCATGCGATGCTTTTAACTAGATCTGGAAAAGGTTTCGCATGTAAACTTCCATCATCCGGACCATTTCTTTAATCTGATCCACACAAAATTGTGCATGCAAGGATACATCATCGAAGCGATGCTTTCAACCACATCCGGAAAAGAAATTGAATGTAAACTTCCTTTGTGCGGACCAATTTTTTTATTCGATCCGGATAAAATTTGGCATGCAAGGCTATATCATCCGGGCGATGCTTTTTAACCACATCCGGAAAGAAATCGAATGTAATTTTTTAATGTGCGGACCAATTTTTTTACCTGATCCAGACCAGATTTTGGATGCAAGGCTACATCATCCGGGCGATGCTTTTTTACCACATCCAGAAAAGAAATCGAACGTAAACTTCCAATGTGCGGACTAATTTTTTTATCTGATCCGGTCAATATTTGGCATGCAAGGCTACATCATCAAGGCGATGCTTTTTTACCACACCCGGAAAGATGTCGAATGTAAACTTCCCATATGCGGATCAATTTCTTTATCTGATCCGGACAAGATTTGGCATGAAAGGCTATATCATGCGGATGATGCTTTTTTACCACATCTGGAAATGAGTCGAACATAAACTTCCAATGTGCGGACCAATTTTTTTGATCTGATCTGGACAATATTTTGCATGCAAGGCTATGTCATCCTGGTGATGTTTTTAACCACACCTGGAAAAGAAATCCCACGTAAACTTCCATCGGCCGGAGCATATGTGATAGGGGTGAAACCATACACCTGTGCCGCGTATCGATACGATTAACGATACACAGCCTACGATACGATACATTAACGATTCTTAGTTTAAAGAATAAGAAAGCAAACGACAAATAATTATTCATGACTGCTGAAGATTAAAGTAACTTATATAGGATAGATATCGTTTTGTATCGATTCTTCACCTCTTGTATCGATACGTATATCGATATGGCAAAAGTATCAATACATCGATATATCGATGAATCGTTTCACCCCTATATGTGATACACTAGGATCTATCTGTAATACTGAGCTCAGCCTGGAACACATTTCCCATTCTAGCCAAAAGTAATAACAGGTTGTGACTTAAGGTAACAAGGGGCCAGCGCCCAAATTCATCCTGTGTTTTTCAAAAATAATAAATAAAAAAAGGTCAAATTTCTACTCTTTTCGGCCTGACCCTTTGTCATAGCCAAGTGAAGTACGTCGTCTTTCACACCTCTCAGCAGCGGACAGAGCGAGAATCTCTCGGAAACGGAAGTTTTTTCTACCCCCATTTCAGGCTAAAGTTGTCAATAATGCCAGGGGAAAAAGCACTATCGTAAGTAGTAAGAGGAAAAGCAGTTCCAACACACCCAAAATGTACCTGCTCCATTCTACGTGGGAGGGGGGTGGGGTAGTTGTATTTGAGTTTGATACATGACACTTAAAATAGCTGACCTATTTGTAATCTGCCATTTTCTGAGCCATATTTCGGACAAGATTCGGACAAGATTTTCCATACAAGCCTTCATTGCCCATGCGATGCTTTTAACTAGATCTGGAAAAGGTTTCGCATGTAAACTTCCATCATCCGGACCATTTCTTTAATCTGATCCACACAAAATTGTGCATGCAAGGATACATCATCGAAGCGATGCTTTCAACCACATCCGGAAAAGAAATTGAATGTAAACTTCCTTTGTGCGGACCAATTTTTTTATTCGATCCGGATAAAATTTGGCATGCAAGGCTATATCATCCGGGCGATGCTTTTTAACCACATCCGGAAAGAAATCGAATGTAATTTTTTAATGTGCGGACCAATTTTTTTACCTGATCCAGACCAGATTTTGGATGCAAGGCTACATCATCCGGGCGATGCTTTTTTACCACATCCAGAAAAGAAATCGAACGTAAACTTCCAATGTGCGGACTAATTTTTTTATCTGATCCGGTCAATATTTGGCATGCAATGCCACATCATCAAGGCGATGCTTTTTTACCACACCCGGAAAGATGTCGAATGTAAACTTCCCATATGCGGATCAATTTCTTTATCTGATCCGGACAAGATTTGGCATGAAAGGCTATATCATGCGGATGATGCTTTTTTACCACATCTGGAAATGAGTCGAACATAAACTTCCAATGTGCGGACCAATTTTTTTGATCTGATCTGGACAATATTTTGCATGCAAGGCTATGTCATCCTGGTGATGTTTTTAACCACACCTGGAAAAGAAATCCCACGTAAACTTCCATCGGCCGGAGCATATGTGATAGGGGTGAAACCATACACCTGTGCCGCGTATCGATACGATTAACGATACACAGCCTACGATACGATACATTAACGATTCTTAGTTTAAAGAATAAGAAAGCAAACGACAAATAATTATTCATGACTGCTGAAGATTAAAGTAACTTATATAGGATAGATATCGTTTTGTATCGATTCTTCACCTCTTGTATCGATACGTATATCGATATGGCAAAAGTATCAATACATCGATATATCGATGAATCGTTTCACCCCTATATGTGATACACTAGGATCTATCTGTAATACTGAGCTCAGCCTGGAACACATTTCCCATTCTAGCCAAAAGTAATAACAGGTTGTGACTTAAGGTAACAAGGGGCCAGCGCCCAAATTCATCCTGTGTTTTTCAAAAAAAAAAAAAAAATAAGTCCATTTTCTACTCTTTTCGGCCTGACCCTTTGTCATAGCCAAGTGAAGTACGTCGTCTTTCACACCTCTCAGCAGCGGACAGAGCGAGAATCTCTCGGAAACGGAAGTTTTTTCTACCCCAATTTCAGGCTAAAGTTGTCAATAATGCCAGGGGAAAAAACACTATCGTAAGTAGTAAGAGGAAAAGCAGTTCCAACACACCCAGAATGTACCTGCTCCATTCTACGTGGGAGGGGGGTGGGGTAGTTGTATTTGAGCTTGATACATGACACTTAAAATAGCTGACCTATTTGTAATCTGCCATTTTCTGAGCCATATTTCGGACAAGATTCGGACAAGATTTTCCATACAAGCCTTCATTACCCATGCGATGCTTTTAACTAGATCTGGAAAAGGTTTCGCATGTAAACTTCCATCATCTGGACCATTTCTTTAATCTGATCCACACAAAATTGTGCATGCAAGGATACATCATCGAAGCGATGCTTTCAACCACATCCGGAAAAGAAATTGAATGTAAACTTCCTTTGTGCGGACCAATTTTTTTGATCTGATCTGGACAATATTTTGCATGCAAGGCTATGTCATCCTGGTGATGTTTTAAACCACACCGGGAAAAGAAATCCCACGTAAACTTCCATCGGCCGGAGCATATGTGATAGGGGTGAAACCATACACCTGTGCCGCGTATCGATACGATTAACGATACACAGCCTACGATACGATACATTAACGATTCTTAGTTTAAAGAATAAGAAAGCAAACGACAAATAATTATTCATGACTGCTGAAGATTAAAGTAACTTATATAGGATAGATATCGTTCAGTATCGATTCTTCACCTCTTGTATCGATACGTATATCGATATGGCAAAAGTATCAATACATCGATATATCGATGAATCGTTTCACCCCTATATGTGATACACTAGGATCTATCTGTAATACTGAGCTCAGCCTGGAACACATTTCCCATTCTAGCCAAAAGTAATAACAGGTTGTGACTTAAGGTAACAAGGGGCCAGCGCCCAAATTCATCCTGTGTTTTTCAAAAAAAAAAAAAAAAATAAGTCCAATTTCTACTCTTTTCGGCCTGACCCTTTGTCATAGCCAAGTGAAGTACGTCGTCTTTCACACCTCTCAGCAGCGGACAGAGCGAGAATCTCTCGGAAACGGAAGTTTTTTCTACCACCATTTCAGGCTAAAGTTGTCAATAATGCCAGGGGAAAAAGCACTATCGTAAGTAGTAAGAGGAAAAGCAGTTCCAACACACCCAAAATGTACCTGCTCCATTCTACGTGGGAGGGGGGTGGGGTAGTTGCATTTGAGTTTGATACATGACACTTAAAATAGCTGACCTATTTGTAATCTGCCATTTTCTGAGCCATATTTCGGACAAGATTCGGACAAGATTTTCCATACAAGCCTTCATTGCCCATGCGATGCTTTTAACTAGATCTGGAAAAGGTTTCGCATGTAAACTTCCATCATCCGGACCATTTTTTTCATCTGATCCACACAAAATTGTGCATGCAAGGATACGTCATCGAAGCAATGCTTTCAAAAACATCCGGAAAAAGAAATTGAATGTAAACTTCCTTTGTGCGGACCAATTTTTTTATTCGATCCAGATAAAATTTGGCATGCAAGGCTATATCATCCGGGCGATGCTTTTTAACCACATTCGGAAAGAAATCGAATGTAATTTTTTAATGTGCGGACCAATTTTTTTACCTGATCCAGACCAGATTTTGGATGCAAGGCTACATCATCCAGACGATGCTTTTTACCACATCCAGAAAAGAAATCGAACGTAAACTTCCAATGTGCAGACTAATTTTTTTATCTGATCCGGTCAATATTTGGCATGCAAGGCTACATCATCAAGGCGATGCTTCTTTACCACACCCGGAAAGATGTCAAATGTAAACTTCGCATATGTGGATCAATTTCTTTATCTGATCCGGACAAGATTTGGCATGAAAGGCTATATCATGCGGATGATGCTTTTTTACCACATCTGGAAATGAGTCGAACATAAACTTCCAATGTGCGGACCAATTTTTTTGATCTGATCTGGACAATATTTTGCATGCAAGGCTATGTCATCCTGGTGATGTTTTTAACCTCACCTGGAAAAGAAATCCCACGTAAACTTCCATCGGCCGGAGCATATGTGATTGGGGTGAAACCATAACCTGTGCCGCGTATCGATGCGATTAACGGATACACAGCCTACGATACGATACATTAACGATTCTTAGTTTAAAGAATAAGAAAGCAAACGACAAATAATTATTCATGACTGCTGAAGATTAAAGTAACTTATATAGGATAGATATCATTTTGTATCGATTCTTCACCTCTTGTATCGATACGTATATCGATATGGCAAAAGTATAAATACATCGATATATCGATGAATCGTTTCACCCCTATATGTGATACACTAGGATCTATCTGTAATTCTGAGCTCAGCCTGGAACACATTTCCCATTCTAGCCAAAAATAATAACAGGTTGTGACTTAAGGTAACAAGGGGCCAGCGCCCAAATTCATCCTGTGTTTTTCAAAAAAAAAAAAGCCCAATTTCTACTCTTTTCGGCCTGACCCTTTGTCATATCCAAGGGAAGTACGTCGGCTTTCACACCTCTCAGCAGCGGATAGAGCGAGAATCTCTCGGAAACGGAAGTTTTTTCTACCCCAATTTCAGGCTAAAGTTGTCAATAATGCCAGGGGAAAAAGCACTATCGTAAGTAGTAGGAGTAAAAGCAGTGCTAACACACCCAAAATGTTCCTGCTCCATTCTACGTGGGAGGGGGGTGGGGTAGTTGTATTTGAGTTTGATACATGATACTTAAAATAGCTGACCTATTTGTAATCTAGGGTTAGGGTTAGGGTTAGGGTTACGGTTAGGGCTAGGGGCTTGTCCCCGTTTCACACGTTGCTGCGGAATCGCGGCAAAAGTGTGCAACGGGGGAAACGGTGTGCAGTCCCCTGATGCACAAATGCGTACATTTCACAGCAAATGTATGTAACGCGGCAAATGGTATTCAATACTCTAATGCGTCCATTTCACAGCAAATGTGTGCAATGTGTGCGTTCCCTAGAAGAACGGCTATATCTCCGATACTCTTGGAGCTATCGCTTCGATCCGAGTCTTTCTGAATGCAGCTGGGTTCTCTCTATCCACCGATACCTAGTCTAACTGGATGGCAGGCAGTTCTGTGTCAAAACACTGAAAAAGTAGGGCACGATCCAAGGTTGTAAAATCGCTTTTCACCAGGGAATGAGGCAGGGGCATACCAGGCCCCTGACTTGCATATCAGTAGATGCGGCTTGTCAAGACGAAACGAAGGACACCTCGATCAGGAAGATAGCTCGAGCCGTTGCGGAGAAAGTTGGTAGTTTAGCTTTTCCCATGTTAAAAAAGAGCCTCAATCGCACTTCGCGTTTTAATTTTCCAAAATCAGCTAAAATCGTTATATCTCGAGCAACTTTCAAGCTAGGCTAAGGATCGAGAGCAATTTGGATTGGGTTGTATCTGCCGCATCGATCTGTGCCATTTTTAATGCCATGCTGCCTTGGGTATGGTCTCCGTGGCTGTCCAGCTTCCCCTACCCCCATCTTTGAAAAAAGTAGCCAAAAACACCACCTGCGCCATAACGACTATATCTCCGGCACTATGATAGCTATCGGAGCGGTCGAGACGTCTATGCGTAGAGGGAACCCGGCCGCAAGTAACGCCGCCCTGCTTGACTTGATGGCATGGTCGGTACGAGCGAGGCAAAACGGGGACCGCCGGGCCATTCAACCCTAGGTGCCAACCCTAGGTCCAAAGTGACCGTAACCCTAGGCCCAGCAAGGACGGCTATATCTCCGGCACCAGTGGAGCTATCGCTTAGATGGAAAGCTTCTTGCATGCAGCTGGGTCCGCTCTAAGTCTCGGCGCAGAATTTAAATCGTTGGCATGCTTGGTACGGTCTCGTAACCCTAGCAGGACTTGGCCTGCCTCCAGCGCCGGCACCTATGGAGCTAACGCCGAGATGATTTCCGTGGCAGGCCGTACGGTTCAGGTGGTGTCCAAGGTATCACGATCCAAGGACTACACCCAAAAACGTAACCCTAGCGCCGACTAGAACGGCGATTGTGTCGGGACGGCTTGAGCTATCGGGGTAAGAGAAGATTTGGCGTGTGCAGCAGGGACAGCTGTATGTATTGGAACCTTACTGAAGTGGATGTCATGGTGGGTACGCCCACGGCAGGCCGTTGGGTCAAGGTGGGGGTGAAAAATGCACGATCGAAGGATGTTCTCGTAACCCTAGCTGGACTTTGGCTGCCTCCAGCGCCGGCACCTATGGAGCTGGCGCGGGGATAAAATAAAATTTCACTCAAGCCATGATCGCTCTTTGCATTGACACCCTGCTTGAGTCGCTGGCACGTTTGGTACGGCTGTGGCAGGCCGTGATGTGACGGTTAGGGTTAGGGTTAGGAATTGTGGAATTGACGCATTTGTGCATTAGCACCGTGGCAGGCCGTTCAATGCCCTTGCTAGCTGAGGCTGGCAAGAGCGTACGGAAGACGCTAAAACGTGATCCAGTGCTGTGACGAGATCGTCGATAGCGCCGATACCACTGGAGCTATCTGGGAGATCGAAACGGGGATGGATAGCTGGCAGTGCGCTCTAGGTACGGATAGCTGGATGCACTCGATGGCATACTTAGTTTTCGAATTCCCGTATTTATTGTCCTATCTTTCTGAAGTTGATGTCATTCGATGTGGCTTGAAGAGACGAATCTAGATTGGTGTCGATCTGTTCTTGAAGATCGCTTGAGCAGTTTAGGAGAAATACGGATTTTAGATAATTTCGCTGGGGTTAGCTTGCGCGAATCGTTTTCCGGAACAGCACTCCAAGCCTGACAGCTCCAACACCGCTTGAGCTATCTTAGCCATCGCGAGCAATTTAGATCGGGCCGTATCTGGCACATCTATCCCTGCCATTTTTACTGCCATGCCACACGGGGTATGGTCACAGCTGACGGTCAAACTACCCCTCCCCCCATCTATTTGCAACCCTAGGTGCGAACAAGAACGGCTATATTTCCGGTACTGCTACAGCTATCTTGGCGGTCGAGACGTCTGTGGATAGACCTGGGATTGCTGCATAGCGTTACCTGCCTAAAGTGTCTCGTACGCTTGGTACGGCCGTGGCAGGCCGTTTTACGGAGGTGGGGTGTCGAAAAGCACGATCGAAGGAGTTCTTTTGAGACCGTAACCCTAGCATCTCCAAGGACAGCCATATCACCGACCCCAAGGCAGCTATCGCCGTAGTTCGATATTTTCCTGGTGCAGCTGAGTCCGCTGTAAGTCTGGATAGCCAGCACGAGTCCCTGGCTTGCTTGGTACGGCCAAGTTGCCGGCGCTACAGGCAGTCTAAGAGTTGCTAGGGTTACGGACACCGTCTTCCTTATCTCTTGCCACAGGGTCAGACCCCAGCTCCTTGCAACGGCCAGCCACGGCCGTACCAAGCAAGCCAGGGACTCGTGCTGGCTGTCTACTCTTACAGCTGACTAGGCTGCACCAAGGAAACATCAAACTGTCTCGATAGCTGCCTTGGGGCCGGAGATATGGCTGTCCATGGTGACGCTAGGGTTACGGTCTCAAAATATTCCCTCGATCGTGCTTTTCGACACCCCACCTCCGTAAAACGGCCCGCCACGGCCGTACCGAGCATGTCAGCGACTCGAACTTGCTGTCGATGAATAGAGCTGTCCTGGCTTGAGTCAAGCAAAATTTCATTTCCGCTCTAGCTTGACAGCTGTCGGAGCTACAGGCAGTCTAAGCGATGCTAGGGTTACAAACATTGCCTTCCTTATCTCTTCGACCCTGCTCATTGCAACAGCCTGCCAGGGCTGTACCAAGCCAGCCAGAGACTCATGCTGGATGTCCAGACTTACAGCGGACCCAGTTGTACCAGGAAAATAGCAAACTGTCTCGATAGCTGCCTTGGGGCCGAAGATATAGTTGTCCTTGCTGACGCTAGGGTTACGGTCTCAAAACTATTCCTTCGATCGTGCATTTCGACACCCCACCTCCGTTAAACGGCCCGCCGCGGCCGTACCAAGCATGCCAGCCACTCGAGCTTGGTGTCGATGGATAGAGCGATCCTGGCTTGAGCTAGCTCGAAAGCTGCTGGAGCTGCAGGCAGTCTAAGCGATGCTAGGGTTATGGACATTGCCTTCCTTATCTCTTCGACCCCTGCTCATTGCAACAGCCTGCCACGGCCGTACCAAGCCAGCCAGGGACTCATGTTGGCTATGCAGACTTACAGCGGATTCAGCTGCACCAGGAAAATATCAAACTGTTTCGATAGCTGCCTTGAGACCGAAGATATAGCTGTCCTTGGTAACGCTAGGGTTACGGTCTCAAAAGCATTCCTTCAATCGTGCATTACGACACCCCACCTCCGTAAAACGGCCCGTCACGGCCGTACCAAGCATGCCAGCCACTTGAGCTTGATGTCGATGAATAGAGCTGTCCTGGCTTGAGCCAAAAAATTTTTTATCTCCACGCTAGCTGCTTGACAGCTGCCGGAGCTACAGGTAGTCTAAGCGATGCTAGGATTACGGACATTGCCTTCCTTAACGTTTCGACCCCTGCTCATTGCAACAGCCTGCCACGGCCGTACCAAGCCAATCAGGGACTCATGCTGGCTGTTCAGACTTGCAGCGGACTTGGCTGCACCAGGACATTATCAAACTACGGCGATAGCTGCCTTGGGGCCGAATATATGGCTGTCCTTGGTGAGGCTAGGGTTACGGTCTCCAAAACATTCCTTCGATCGTGCTTTTCGACACCCCCACCTCCGTAAAACGGCCTGCCACGGCCGTACCAAGCGTGTCGGACACCTCAGGCTGGTGCCGCTACTTGCGGCAATCCCAGGTCTATCCACAGACGTCTCGACCGCCAAGATAGCTGTAGTAATACCGGAGATATAGCCGTTCTTGTTCTCGACCTAGGGTTGCAAAAATAGGGGGGGAGGGGTAGCTTGACCGTCAGCTGTGACCATACCCCGTGTGGCATGGCAGTAAGAATGGCAGGGATAGATGCGCCGGAGACGGCCCGATCTAAATTGCTCGCGATGGCTAAGATAACTCAAGCGGTGTTGGAGCTGTCCGGCCTAGAGTGCTGTTTCGGAAAACGATTCGCGCAAGCTAACCCTAGCCAAATTATCTAAAATCCCGATATCTCCTAAACTACTCAAGCTATCTTCAAGATCGAAACCAATCTAGATTTGTCTCCTCAGGCCGCATCGAATGACATCCACTTCAAAAAGATAGGACCATAAATATTGGAATTCAAAAAC
Source organism: Margaritifera margaritifera (assembly GCA_029931535.1). NCBI lineage: Eukaryota > Metazoa > Mollusca > Bivalvia > Unionida > Margaritiferidae > Margaritifera > Margaritifera margaritifera. The sequence goes on from JAQPZY010000531.1 coordinate 28,581, forward strand.
TAAGTATGCCATCGAGTCCAGACGGATATCCGGACCTAGCGCGCACTGCCAGCTATCCAACCCCGTTTCGATCTCCCAGATAGCTCCGGTGGTCTCGCCGCTATCGACGATCTTGTCACAGCAATGGATCACGTTTTAGCGTCTTCCGTACGCTCTTGCCAGCCTTACCTAGCAGGGGCATTGAACGGTCTAGCGAAACCACAGCCAAGGGAACGGGCTGGGCACAATCAGAAAACACTCCAACCCTAGTGTTGGCTCCATCATATCAAAAGCCTTAATATCTTATAAAGTATTGAAGCTATCTTCACAATCCAAACTAATCTGGATTCGTCTCTTCAAGCTGCAGAAAACCTTCTCTTCTCGCCCTAGCTCCACTGGTGCCAGCGCTATAGCCGTTCTTGGTGATGCTAGGGTTATGGTCTCAAAATTGGTCCTTCGATCGTGTTCTTTTTTACCCCACCTCCATAAAGCGGCATGCTGCAGCCTTACCGAGCATGCCAGCGACTCAAGCTTTGTGTCGGTGGATAGAGCGATCCTGACTTGAGTGAAAAAAAATTCCATCTTTGAGATAGCTCCATAGTTACCTGCGCTGCAGGCAGTCTAAGCGATGCTAGGGTTACGGACATTGCCATCCTTAACGTTTCGAACCCTGCTCATTTCAACAGCCTGCCACGGCCGTACCAAGCCAGCCAGGGACTCATGCTGGCTGTCCAGACTTACAGCGGACTCAGCTGCACCAGGAAAACATCGAACTATGGCGATAGCTGCCTTGGAGCCGGAGATATAGCTGTCCTTGGTGATGCTAGGGTTAGGGTCTCCAAAAATTCCTTTGATCGTGCTTTTCGACACCTCACCTCCGTAAAACGGCCCGCCACGGGCGTACCAATCATGCCAGCGACTCGAGCTTGGTGTCGATGGATAAAGCCGTCCTGGCTTGAGAAAAAAAATTCAATCTCCGCGCTAGCTTGGCAGCTGCCTGCGCTGCAGGCAGTCTAAGCGATGCTAGGGTTACGGACATTGACTTCCTTAACGTTTCAACCCCTGCTCATTTCAACAGCCTGCCACGGCCGTACCAAGCCAGCCAGGCTGAGCTCAGTATTACAGATAGATCCTAGTGTATCACATATAGGGGTGAAACGATTCATCGATATATCCATGTATTGATACTTTTGCCATATCGATATACGTATCGATACAAGAGATCAAGAATCGATACAAAACGATATCTATCCTATATAAGTTACTTTAATCTTCAGCAGTCATGAATAAATATTTGTTGTTTGCCTTCTTATTCTTTAAACTGAGAATCGATAATGTATCGTATCGTAGGTTGTGTATCGTTAATCGTATCGATACGCGGCACAGGTGTAAGGTTTCACCCCTATCACATCTGCTCCGGATGATGGAAGTTTATGTGGGATTTCTTTTCCAGGTGTGGTTAAAAGCATCACCAGGATGACATAGCCTTGCATGCAAAATATTGTCCAGATCAGATAAAAAAAATTGGTCCGCACATTGGAAGTTTATGTTCGACTCATTTTCAGATGTGGTAAAAAAGCATTATCCGGATGATATAGCCTTTCATGCCAAATCTTGTCTAGATCAGATAAAGAAATTGATCCACATATGGGAAGTTTACATTCGACATCTTTCCGGGTGTGGTAAAAAAGCACCGCCTTGATGATGTAGCCTTGCATGCAAAATATTGACCGGATCAGTTTTAAAAAATGGTCCGCACATTGGAAGTTTATGTTCGACTCATTTCCAGATTGACCGGATCAGATAAAAAAATTAGTCCGCACATTGGAAGTTTACGTTCGATTTCTTTTCTGGATGTGGTTAAAAAGCATCGCCCGGATGATATAGCCTTGCATGCAAAATTTTGTCCGGATCGAATAAAAAAATTGGTCCGCACATAGGAAGTTTACATTCGATTTCTTTTCCGGATGTGGTTGAAAGCATCGCTTCGATGATGTATCCTTGCATGCACAATTTTGTGTGGATCAGATTAAAGAAATGGTCCGGATGATGGAAGTTTACATGCAAAACCTTTTCCAGATCTAGTTAAAAGCATCGCATGGGCAATGAAGGCTTGTATGGAAAATCTTGTCCGAATCTTGTCCGAAATATGGCTCAAAAAATGGCAGATTACAAGTAGGTCAGCTATTTTAAGTGTCATGTATCAAACTCAAATACAACTACCCCACCCCCCCTCCCACGTAGAATGGAGCAGGAACATTTTGGGTGTGTTAGAACTGCTTTTCATCCTACTACTTACGATAGTGCTTTTTCCCCTGGCATTATTGACAACTTTAGCCTGAAATGGGGGTAGAAAATACTTCCCTTTCCGAGAGATTCTCGCTCTGTCCGCTGCTGAGAGGTGTGAAAGACGACGTACTTCACTTGGCTATGACAAAGGGTCAGGCCGAAAAGAGTAGAAATTGGGTTTGTTTTTTTTTTTGAAAAACACAGGATGAATTTTGTGCGCTGGCCCCTTGTTACCTTAAGTCACAACCTGTTATTACTTTCGGCTAGAATGGGAAATGTGTTCCAGGCTGAGATAGATCCTAGTGTATCACATATAGGGGTGAAACGATTCATCGATATATCGATGTATTGATACTTTTGCCATATCGATATACGTATCGATACAAGAGATCGGACATTATTCTAAAACTTGTGAGATTCCAGACTTGCAAGGATTATTTTGGATTTAATAAGAACTTGTCAACGTCATCACAGTACAGGTTATTTTCATTCGGAATACTTCATCCGGATTACTCGGATTAACATCAGGAAGTGAACTTTAAAACATTTTAGGACTTTTTAGGATATTCTATACTGTAAGTTATTTTAATTCTTTCACTTTGATTATTTGTTGAACTATTTTAATTCTTTTAATATTTTAGGATATTAAAGATTTGCATTTTAATCTTGAAAGCTTGTTTGTGTCTTTTATTCTGTTACATTACCCCTAGAGTCGTAACAGGATATTTGGGGGCTCGTCCTGGACTAGAAATTAGAATAATTTCGGGATCCGAATTTAAATATTTTGAAATTTAAATTGAATTAAATATTTTCGAAGTTTTAATATTTCAGAGACTTTGATACTTCGGAAAGTTTTCTTTTTGGGATTTGAATTTCATTGTTTGAAATTTTAGTGGTTTTTTGATTTCCAGATTAAGAAATAAAGAGAAACTAACAGGCTTTCATAATGACATCCAGAGTAGAGAGTTTCTTAGCTGATCCTACCCAGGAGAAATTTGAGTCCTTAAAGAAGGACGAATTACTTGAAATTGCTCAACATTATAGTCTTACTGAAGCGAAGGCTTCCATGTTGAAGCAGGATATTAGAAGTATCTTGATTCAATATTTGGTACAATCAGGTATTTTTGAAGAGGGGGTTTCAAGTGTTAAGAAAAAATCTCCGTCTAGTTTGGGAAAGAAATTGCAGATAGCTAAGGACATAGAGATTGAAAAGATCAAACTTCAGTGGGAAATAATGCAGATGCAAGAAAGAATGGAGGAAAGGGAAAAGATTAGGGAAAGGGAGGAAAGGGAAAGACAAGAAAGAAGGGAAGATAAATTAAGAGATAATGAAAGAGAAATTCAGAAGGAATTAAGAGAAAGGGAAGATAAATTAAGAGAGGGAGAAATTCAGAAAGAATTAAGAGAAAGGGAAAATAAATTAAGAGAGGGAGAAATTCAGAAAGAATTAAGAGATAGGGAGGATAAAGTAAGAGATAATGAGATACAACGGGGAATAGAGAAGGAAGTAAGAGAAAATGAGGAAAGAGAGAGAGACAAAGTTAGAGAATTTCAGAATCAAAATTCTGATAGAGAATTTAGACTTAGGGAATTAGAATTGACCAGCAAAGGTGTTACGACTCTATGGTCTAAGAAAAATGTAACAGAAAGAAAGTGAAACCAACAAATCAAGTAAAAAATCAACAAGCAATTTATTACTAGATAATTAAAATGAAAAATCAAAAAGTCACTTACAGTAATGTGTTTTGAAATCCTAATAATCCAATAAGAATGATTGTTCTAATCACAAGTCCTAAATATAGAATGTTCCGAATTCACGGCTGTGTCCTTGAATGTTAAGATGTGCTAATGGTCTCCAAAGTCCTGATGTACTAGAAATCTTGAGGTGCTGAAGTCAAAATGAAGTATTCCAAAATCTCTGAATAAGTTCACATAAATTCCAAAATTGTCAATTAAAAATCCAAAATCCAAAAGTTTATGAGCACTGTTATAATCCAATGAATATTTAAAATAATTCCTCTCTTAGAATTTGGAATGAATTTTCACAACTGCAATAGCTCTTTACAAGACTGATGGTAATGTCAAAACTGAAAAAATGTCCACCAAACATGATATATATAAAGATTGGTCACATGACAGAATGTTCTAGAACATGAGTCATCTTAATGGAATTTTTACTTGTAAACAAAAATTCAACCTTGACCTTCAAATTGAGAAAACATATTGATCAAAACAACCTAATTCAAGGACACTAGTTATACATGTCTTTCCTAATAAACATAACCATTTAAGCAAATATTAAAGTGAAGAAACATTTATAATTTCCTAAAATATTTATAATATTGTATAAACATCATACATAACAAAAGGGCACTCTCATCGCAATCAGGGTTCATACTTTGATTTGGCCAAACATTTGAGACAGGTTCCCCCTTTTAGAGAAAAGGAGATAGACAAATATTTTCTCAGTTTTGAGAAAATTGCCGAGAATCTAGAATGGCCAAAAGAGAAGTGGACCTCATTATTGCAGAGTGTGTTAACTGGCAAAGCTAGTGATGTTTATACTGCACTCTCATCTGAACAATCTGCTGATTATGAAGTGGTCAAAGAATACATTTTAAGAGCTTATGAGTTGGTACCTGAAACTCATCGTCAAAACTTTAGAGAATGTAAAAAGGAAACAAATCAAACTCATGTAGAATTTGCTTGGGAAAAGAAACGTTTGTTTACAAGATGGTGTACATCTAAGAAGGTTAAAGGTAATTATGATAATCTTGAACAACTGGTATTGATTGAAGATTTCAAGAATTGTGTCAGTGATAATATTAAGGTGTATCTTAATGAGAAAGGAGTTGAGACTTTAGAAAAGGCAGCCATCACAGCTGATGAATATTCTTCAATACACAAGGTTCCATTGATAACTAAAACTTTTCCTCAACAATCTTATGTTCAGAAATTATTTCAAACTCGTTCAGGAAATTTCAGACCTCAGGGTGATGTGATTGTAAAGAATCAAAATTCTGATAGGGAATATCAGAAAACCTTATCTCTGCCCACGTGTTCATATTGTAAGATGAAGGGACACGTTATTTCTGATTGCTTAAAGTTGCAATTTAGGCCTCAGAATTATAATAGAGCAGTTCCAAATGCTCTAGTTATTAAGAAGTCAAGGTCAGGGTCATTTATCAATGATGATGATATTTGTTTGGAGGCTAGCTTACCTCAGTCTGATTTTATAATGAAGAATTACGAACCATTTATGTCGAAGGGTTCTGTGTCACTTGTTGGTGACTTGGATAAGGCTACTCCTATTAAGATATTAAGAGACACAGGAGCTTCTCAGAGTCTATTGTTAGATAGTACTTTGCCGTTTTCTGAGAAGTCTTCTACTAGTGAAAGTGTATTAATACATGGGGTAGATTGTGGATATGTTAATGTCCCTCTTCATTGTGTTAATTTGTCATCACACTTAGTTTCGGGACCTGTGACCATAGGACCAGTGGCTTCTTTGCCTATTAAGGGCATCCATTTATTACTAGGTAATGACCTAGCTAAAGATAAGGTCGTGGTTAATCCACTTGTAACTAACAAGCTTAGTATGGATCAAAGAGTTGATCATATTGAAGTAGAAATCCCTGGTTTAAATCCAGCTTGTGAAGTTACTAGAGCTATGGCAAAGTATGCTCTTGAGAATATTGTTGTTGAACAAGATGTATTTCCTTTAGCGGACACCTTTGTGGGTCAGGCTTTTCATGAGGTCACTTCTGCTCCTCAATCTAGTATTCATAGTGATACTCTTTCAACTACTATGTCTCATAAAAATAGTCAGATTGTAATAAGACAAGCACTAGATGTCTTACAACAGGGAGATTCGGATATCTCCTGTTTGTTTCAGGGGGCTATGACTGAAACTGAAGCCACGCAAGAAGGTACTTGTTACTTCTTGACGAGTGAAGTCCTTGAACGGAAACAGAGATTGCTTAGGGTAATTGCTGGTGATGAGTGGTCAGTTGGTAAAATAGTAGTTCCTAGATACTATCGTCAGGAATTACTTAGTGTAGTCCATGAAACGTCGTTGTCTGGTCGTTTAGGAATAAATGAGACGATGTTAGGCAACCAATACTTGTCGGCGAAGTGTGCGTCTACAAGTTTGATAAAAGCTATTCCTTTGTGGAATATTAAAACTGAGACCATAGTGAGAGTTTTAGTCGGGTTCTTCACACTGTTTGGTCTTCTGAAGCTGATACTATATCGGGCTTTAGAACGAATTATTGTAACATATTGTTATGAGATGGTATATAATTGGGAATTGTTGTGGAACAGGAAGGGAGTAGGTTGAAGATTTCCAGTTATTGTTGTTTGCTGCGAGGGGTCAGTGTAGGAGTTTTTTTTAATCAGATAATAGAGTATTAGTTTTGCTACCTATGCCCCAAAAATCCTCTTTAGGTTAAGTATTTTTGTCCTTATACTACTGACAAAAGGTTAGGGAATTTAAATTATTAATACTTCTGGGAGGTGAAAGCAGAAACAACTTTGTCAAAATCTTAGAATGTTAGAACAATATGTAGATAGAAATAGCCATATAAATTATCGATTACTTTAGTAGTACTTGTCTCACACATTGAAGATTTGAATGAAGATGAGAAATCTGAAGAGATGATTTGAAGTCACTACACTTCGCACATACTGCCGCCTGAGATTTACGAACTGAAATAGTTGATAGAAGAAAATGAATATTTATTTACAGACATTCTACACGAACCAAATAAAAGTGACTGGAGTTTACCATGTTTCAGTGCAGAAACAAATGAACACTTTCCGTACATGTATAGAGTATAGAAAGTAAATAGAGTCACCGGGACATATTCATTTCCAGTTTTTAGACAGGATTGGAAATGACTAATACGTCACAAGATATTGACCTATTGAAGGGATTCTACCAAATTTCACTTGCGGAGAGAAAGAAAAATTTGCATTCACGACTCCAGAACTTTACCAGTACAAAGTTGTATCATTTGGGATGAAGGTTCCCCAAGTTTCCAACGTCTGATGAATATAATAACATCCAAATAGAAATTGCGATGCATACATCGATGATGTCATCATCTGCAACGACATGTGGCAAGATCTAATAGAACCATTCTTCAAGAGATTCAGCGAAGCGAACCTGATCATCAATATTAAAGTGACTTTTATCGTGCCTGTGTTACCTTCTTAGGGCATGATTGTGAGACATGGACAAATAAAATCAATAGAAGCTAAGGTTACGGCTATTTCTTAGTAAAATTTAATCGATGATGTATTTTCATGTGTATAATACCACCGTTACACTGTTTTGTATACATGACTGTATCATGTATTCATTTTCTTTTTGATTTAATTACTTGTATGTTGGAAGTACATATTAAAAAATAAGTTTTTATTGCATAAATCCTTTTTTTTCCGTTGATGGTTGAGGGTGTTACGGAATCAAGCCTCCTTTCCTTTTTTTATAATAATTTAATTTACTAATTTATGATCTCTGTTTTTTTCTAAACAAAGGTTAGCATATCAATATACATATGACTACTGCTCGATCAATAAGTGGTCACATGATCAATTGCGCGGGAAAATGAAGTCGACCTGGCTTTGTACTTTTGGAAATCAACATTGAAAGGTCACATTCCATACTACAATAACATTATGTTTACTCTTTAAGATTTTTAGTACACTAGACTTTTGGGTAAATGACACGTAACCTAGTTCCTGATTGGTTCTTAGAGGGTTGTGTTATTTTGAAATACTATATTATTAAAGACGGAGAAAGGGTATTCCCTTTTAATTCTGCGCACTTAGTAAAGATATATAGGGAACAATCTAGGGAATTATCATTCTTTACAATTGCTTGAATGAAGAGAGGTTAATGAAATTATTCAGTTCAGTGTGGAATTTATTTAATTAGTAATTCATCTGAATTACTATACAGCTCCGTGGAATTATCGGACATTATTCTAAAACTTGTGAGATTCCAGACTTGCAAGGATTATTTTGGATTTAATAAGAACTTGTCAACGTCATCACAGTACAGGTTATTTTCATTCGGAATACTTCATCCGCATTACTCGGATTAACATCAGGAAGTAAACTTTAAAACATTTTAGGACTTTTTAGGATATTCTATACTGTAAGTTATTTTAATTCTTTCACTTTGATTATTTGTTGAACTATCTTAATTCTTTTAATATTTTAGGAAATTAAAGATTTGCATTTTAATCATGAAAGGTTATTTTGTGTCTTTTATTCTATTACATTACCCCTAGAGTCGTAACATATTGCATGCACAATCTTGTGTGGATCAGATTAAAAAAATGGTCCGGATGATGGAAGTTTACATGCGAAAACTTTTCCAGATCTAGTTAAAAGGATCTCATGGGCAATGAAGGCTTGTATGCAAAATCTTGTCCGAATCTTGTCCGAAATATGGCTCAGAAAATGGAAGATTACAAATAAGTCAGCTATTTTAAGTATCATGTATCAAACTCAAATAAAACTACCCCACCCCCTTCCCACGTAGAATGGAGCAGGAACATATTGGGTGTGTTAGAACTGCTTTTCCTCTTACTACTTACGATAGTGCTTTTTCCCCTGGCGTTATTGACAACTAATGCCATATCGATATACGTATCGATACATGAGATGAAGAATCGATACAAAACGATATCTATCCTATATAAGTTACTTTAATCTTCAGCAGTCGTGAATAAATATTTGTCGTTTGCCTTCATATTCTTTAAACTGAGAATCGATAATGTATCGTATCGTAGGCTGTGTATCGTTAATCGTATCGATACGCGGCACAGGTGTATGGTTTCACCCCTATCACATATGCTCCGGATGATGGAAGTTTACGTGGGATTTCTTTTCCAGGTGTGGTTAAAAGCATCACCAGGATGACATAGCCTTGAATGCAAAATATTGTCCAGATCAGGTCAAAAAAATTGGTCTGCACATTGGAAGTTTATGTTCGACTCATTTCCAGATGTGGTAAAAAAGCATTATCCGGATGATATTGCCTTTCATACCAAATCTTGTCTGGATCAGATAAAGAAATTGATCCGTATATGGGAAGTTTACATTTGACATCTTTCCGGGTGAGGTAAAAAAGCATCGCCTTGATGATGTAGCCTTGCATGCAAAATATTGACCGGATCAGATAAAAAAATTAGTCCGCACATTGGAAGTTTACGTTCGATTTCTTTTCTGGATGTGGTAAAAAAAGCATCGCCCGGATGATGTAGCCTTGCATCCAAAATCTGGTCTGGATCAGGTAAAAAAATTGGTCCGCACATTAAAAAATTACATTCAATTTCTTTCCGAATGTGGTTAAAAAGCATCGCCCGGATGATATAGCCTTGCATGCCAAATATTATCTGGATCGAATAAAATAAATTTGTCCGCACAAAGGAAATTTACATTTGATTTCTTTTCCGGATGTGGTTGAAAGCATCGCTTCGATGATGTATCCTTGCATGCACAATTTTGTGTGGATCAGATTTAAAATTAGTCCGGATGATGGAAGTTTACATGCGAAACCTTTTCCAGATCTAGTTAAAAGCATCGCATGGGCAATGAAGGCTTGTATGCAAAATCTTGTCCGAATCTTGTCCGAAATATGCCGCAGAAAATGGAAGATTACAAATAGGTCAGCTATTTTAAGTGTCATGTATCAAACTCAAATACAACTACCCCACCCCCCTCCCACGTAGAATGGAGCAGGAACATTTTGGGTGTGTTGGAACTGCTTTTCCTCTTACTACTTACGATAGTGCTTTTTCCCCTGGCATTATTGACAACTTTAGCCTAAAATGGGGGTAGAAAATACTTCCCTTTCCAAGAGATTCTCGCTCTGTCCGCTGCTGAGAGGTGTGAAAGACGACGTACTTCACTTGGCTATGACAAAGGGTCAGGCCGAAAAGAGTAGAAATTGGACCTTTTTTTTTTTTTTTTTTTTTTTGGAAACACACAGGATGAATTTGGGCGCTGGCCCCTTCTTACCTTAAGTCACAACCTGTTATTACTTTTGGCTAGAATGGGAAATGTGTTCCAGGCTGAGCTCAGTATTACAGATAGATCCTAGTGTATCACATATAGGAGTGAAACGATTCATCGATATATCGATGTATTGATACTTTTGCCATATCGATATACGTATCGATACAAGAGATGAAGAATCGATACAAAACGATATCTATCCTATATAAGTTACTTTAATCTTCAGCAGTCATGAATAATTATATGTCGTTTGCCTTCTTATTCTTTAAACTGAGAATCGATAATGTATCGTATCGTAGGCTGTGTATCGTTAATCGTATCGATACGCGGCACAGGTGTATGGTTTCACCCCTATCACATATGCTCCGGACGATGGAAGTTTACGTGGGATTTCTTTTCCAGGTGTGGTTAAAAACATCACCAGGATGACATAGCCTTGCATGCAAAATATTGTCCAGATCAGATCAAAAAAATTGGTCTGCACATTGGAAGTTTATGTTCGACTAATTTCCAGATGTGGTAAAAAAGCATCATCCGCATGATATAGCCTTTCATGCCAAATCTTGTCCGGATCAGATAAAGAAATTGATCCGCATATGGGAAGTTTACATTCGACATCTTTCCGGGTGTGGTAAAAAACCATCACCTTGATGATGTAGCCTTGCATGATAAATATTGACCGGATCAGATAAAAAAATTAGTCCGCACATTGGAAGTTTACGTTCGATTTCTTTTCTGGATGTGGTAAAAAGCATCACCCGGATGATGTAGCCTTGCATCCAAAATCTGGTCTGGATCAGGTAAAAAAATTGGTCCGCACATTAAAAAATTACATTCGATTTCTTTCCGGATGTGGTTAAAAAGCATCGCCCAGATGATACAGCCTTGCATGCCAAATTTTGTCCGGATCGAATAAAAAAATTGGTCCGCACAAAGGAAGTTTACATTTGATTTCTTTTCCGGATGTGGTTGAAAGCATCGCTTCGATGATGTATCCTTGCATGCACAATTTTGTGTGGATCAGATTTAAAAAATGGTCCGGATGATGGAAGTTTACATGCGAAACCTTTTCCAGATCTAGTTAAAAGCATCGCATGGGCAATGATGGCTTGTATGCAAAATCTTGTCCGAAATATGGCTCAGAAAATGGAAGATTACAAATAGGTCAGCTATTTTAAGTGTCATGTATCAAACTCAAATACAACTACCCCACCCCCTTCCCACGTTGAATGGAGCAGGAACATTTTGGGTGTGTTGGAACTGCTTTTCATCCTACTACTTACGATAGTGCTTTTTCCCCTGGCATTATTGACAACTTTAGCCTGAAATGGGGTTAGAAAAAACTTCCGTTTCCGAGAGATTCTCGCTCTGTTCGCTGCTGAGAGGTGTGAAAGACGACGTACTTCACTTGGCTATGACAAAGGGTCAGGCCGAAAAGAGTAGAAATTGGACTTTTTTTTTTTTTTTTTTGAAAAACACAGGATGAATTTTGTGCACTGGCCCCTTCTTACCTGAAGTCACAACCTATTATTACTTTTGGCTAGAATGGGAAATGTGTTCCAGGCTGAGCTCAGTATTACAGATAGATCCTAGTGTATCACATATAGGGGTGAAACGATTCATCGATATATCAATGTATTGATACTTTTGCCCTATCGATATACGTATCGATACAAGAGGTGAAGAATCGATACAAAACGATATCTATCCTATATAAGTTACTGTAATCTTCAACAGTCATGGATAATTATTTGTGGCTTGCCTTCTTATTCTTTAAACTGAGAAGCGATAATGTATCGTATCGTAGGCTGTGTATAGTTAATCGTATCGATACGCGGCACAGGTGTATGGTTTCACCCCTATCATATATGCTCCGGATGATGGAAGTTTACGTGGGATTTCTTTTCCAGGTGTGGTTAAAAAGCATCATCCGGATGATATAGCCTTTCATGCCAAATCTTGTCCGGATCAGATAAAGAAATTGATCCGCATATGGGAAGTTTACATTCGACATCTTTCTGGATGTGGTAAAAAAAAAAGCATCGCCTTGATGATGGAGCCTTGCATGCAAAATATTGACCGGATCAGATAAAAAAATTAGTCCGCACATTGGAAGTTTACGTTCGATTTCTTTTCTGGATGTGGTAAAAAAGCATCAACCGGATGATGTAGCCTTGCATCCAAAATCTGGTCCGGATCAGGTAAAAAAATTGGTCCGCACATTGGAAAATTACATTCGATTACTTTCCGGATGTGGTAAAAAAGCATCGCCCGGATGATGTAGACTTGCATCCAAAATCTGGTCTGGATCAGGTAAAAAAATTGGTCCGCACATAGGAAGTTTACATTCGATTTCTTTTCTAGATGTGGTTGAAAGCATCGCTTCAATGATGTATCCTTGCATGCACAATTTTGTGTGGATCCGATTAAAAATATGGTCCGGATGATGGAAGTTTACATGCGATATCTTTTCCAGATCTAGTTCAAAGCATCGTATGGGCAATGAAGGCTTGTATGCAAAATCTTGTCCGAATCTTGTCAGACATATGGCTCAGAAAATGGAACATTTCAAATAGGTCAGCTACTTTAAGTGTCATGTATCAAACTCAAATACAACTATGACCCACCCTCCCGTTCGATTTCTTTTCCGGATGTGGTAAAAAAGAATCGCCCGGATGATGTAGCATTGCATACAAAATATTTTCCGGATCAGATAAAAAGAATAATTGAGTATACATGGGTCTTGCCATAACTGGCTGATAATCAAAAGAAAAGTTTTAGTGAAAAGAATATTTTGAGAGCATGTTCTATTTGTAACTGAAAAGAAATAGAGACAATTTGTTATTGATGGAGTTTCAGTCCTTTTAGATACTTGACTTTTGAACACCCGTTGCTGAAATTAGCACCTGCTATTTTGGGTGTTGACTTGAAAACACGTGTTTTAAATACATGTAAATCCAAAACATGCCGCGGGACAAATAAGCTTTCTCCACAAAGAAGCTTGCATCAAGGATAGGTCAATATTGAGAAACATAGGTTTGAGCATGAGCATTCAGAAATGTAAAGTTATTGAATATTTAATATCATGGTGTTTCCATAGGTTTGCTATGGGAGCTGAATTAGTACAATGAATCCTTCATGAGCCGTTGACATACATTTGGATTGGTTGAAATGCGACGGTAGGCAAGGAATGCCGAAGTCGGTTAAAATGGGGTCAGTTTCTTTAACGAAACGAATCTATCTAATCGCTTCCGTCAACATTAGTGTGCATCTCTTGTTGATCAGACACCTTGCAAATTTAAAATACTTTGATTATCATGAAACAACTAATAGTGTAGTCCTGATTCAACTGAAATAATAACATAAAAGGGACGATATTGGAACAAATGTTGAATCAAATAAAATGAAGAACAGATCAAACTCAAATGCTAAAAAGTCAAGCATTCAAAAGCGATCCTTATAGCAAAATGAAAGAAAATGAAATTATTGTATATACACTGTTTGAAAAAAAATAGAAATGGTAAACTGAAACCAATGAAGACAATAACAAATCGGAGGAAACAAATAATCTTATGAAGGTTCTAGAGCTTTTACAAAGGAACAAATCTGACTTATAGAAAATCATAGGAGTGATTATGAAAGACATCATCTGCAAATATAGCATAATGCTCAGTGCCCCAGCAACAGTACAGACCCATGGGTTTATTGTTATTCCCGTAAATGTTTATATAGGTATAGATAATTTGTAATGTATTATTTAGTGGCAACATACAGCACAACCTATTGGGTTATTGGTACTGATTTGAATAGTTCGGAGATACGACCCCAAAATATGTACACACACATACACACGCACGCACACACATACACACACACACACACGCAAGAAAACCTGCAAAAGTTACATAAATCTTGTATGTATGCCACTGTTAATAATTTTCATTTCGTGAATACTGCGTTTCGAGAAAGTAATGCTCGATTTATTGGCTACTGCATGGATTCACAAAAGGTGGAGACCACAATATTTGCGACTTTACGCTCTGATGAACATTAGGGACTGACTATTTAATCTTCGGGAGGGGGGCTGGAATTTTCTTTGGAGACGGGATATTTTAATTCATTTTTACCTCGAGATCATTTTTTTTTTCAACTAATATAATAGGTTTTTATTTTGCTATTAATCAGAGCAAAAATGTTTTTGTCAAGCTAGTTGAGAGCGGACATTTTTTTCTCTCGAAACAAAATCCAAGCCCCCCCCCCCCCTCCAAATTAAACTGTCGGTCCCTAAGCAGTATATGTCAGTTCTCACTCTTAAAAGAAGTAAATGCAAACTTTAAATTTCTAATCGTAATAAATAAGAAAATAACATTTCGTGGAAATATAGCACAATTCAGCAATTGATAGGATGTAAACTGTCTTTTCTTTACAACAAGCAACTTATAACACGTACTCTCTGACGGCACAGCTAGTGGAGATCTTTTGATGTATAGGCAACAGGAAAACCAGAATCCCCAGGCCATTGATGGGACGAAATGAATCCGTGCAACTGGCAGCATCATGTAGCTACTCTTGGCACCAGACTGGTGTAAATTAAGTCAAGTTTGCATTTTTCCATCTCTCTCTCTCTCTCTCTCTCTCTTTCTCTCTCTCTCTCTCTCTCTCTCTCTCTCTCTCTGCTGGTGCATCATACTGGGACTCATCCTGACTGTCGCGACTTACAGCTAATTACACTATTTGGGATTGGTAACATAACCCGTGTGGGCTAAAGTCAAAGTCTGAGAACAAGTCAAACGAAGATAAATCTAATTTTCCTTTGAATTTGGACAGTCGGTTGACTGAATGCTACTGACTCATAGTCTTCGTGGATGTTTCTGTTCGGCTGAAAAAGGAGTTTAAATGGTAGCAATTAAATTTAAAGAATTGTTTTATGTAATTGCTGTAATTTCTTTTAATAATTATTCATAAACGAAGACTAAAGTCAGTTTCGTTATGTTACAGGTATCTTAATATGAACAGAAATTTAGGATAGGACTGTGTGTAAAAGTTTCATGCTCCATGAGGCGACATCCTAACTCGTTATCTAAATAGCCAGCATCCTGTTTACATGTACAGCGCCTCATAGTCCTGTCCTCGAGTTTCCGTACTTTCTCAGATTTACGATACCATCTTCATAGTTGAATATAGTAACTAATACCTGGAAATATAGGCTGATCACGCAGTTAGCACGAATGACATATCTGGCGTAGTTACACCAAACAAATGTCAAGGTTTTGATCTAAAGAAGAAATCGGTTAATGATAAATATATTCAAACGAGAAATGAAACTGAAACTCTCAGTGTCTGGCTCGATGTGATAAGCTGTAGATCCGTACAGGTCATGTGGTAACAGGAGATACGTGTCTCCTCAGAATATATCTTTCTGAAAGCACAAGTCAAGAACGAAACAAAAACTTATAACTTAAAATAAGCGGGAACTCGGATGAACACATTTGAATTATTCCAAAGCCGCGCGTTCGATGAGCTCAAATATGGTTACGATAACGAGAAAATATAGTAAAACAAAGTTCGGTTACACTAGGATACAAAGTCACAACCAAACAAAATAATAAAACAACATACATAAACAAATAAATCATGCTCTCAAAATACAAACTAGCAGGATGCGTTGATATTTTACATTTCATTCAGTATTTGCGAGATTGCATGATTTTTTTTTACTATCATTGATATGAAATTGCCAGCAGTAGAACATCATCTGTATCTCCATCTAATCAATCTTTATTTGGTCAATGTATTTATATGGTCCTTGGCTCCCTAGGTTAAAATGTTAACTGTTTGCATCACATCAGGGTCAGTAACTCTTCAAAATATGTCAAAATCGTGCTTAATCTATTACTTTATCCAAGATCTTGATAAATTGGAAATTCACAGTATATTTGGTTGGAATTGTTAAAAATGTAATTGCTTAAATATTCACAATTCATTGACATATTTTAGGTCGACGAAGGGTATTATTTTTGTACAAAATGGTCGCAATCGGCGGATAGTCGCACTGATCTGACATTCTATAAATGAAGTTCTTAGTAAATTTTATTATTATCAAAAAGGTACTGCCGGAGTATTTTAAATGTAATCCCGTTATACGTCGATTATGAGCCATTACTGAAAACAGCAAGCTAATCATCTAAGTTATTTTCAACCATTTTAAGAAACAGCTTAACACATAATTTAATGAAATTGAAACATAAAAGGTTATGGCCTACATAGTTTGAAAGTTTTTAGGGTGTAAGTAATTCGGGGATCAAAACTCTCTAAAAAAGATCAAAATATATGACGGTGGTTGAATATACTATCTTGAAGATGAAACTTGAACGCATATTTGGTTGAAACAACATTAGAATACCCGATGCTAGCATGCCTAATTTTAGACAAATATGGGTCATAATTCGCAAAAAGTGGTAAAAATGTATTCGTTATCAATTTCGTCTTAATCTATAAGTGGTTAAAACTTTACATTGATTTGGGTACAATCAAGCAATAACAAATGCGATGAATGTTCAAATATTCACAAGGCGTTTGGCTGTCGTTTTGATGTTGATGAAGTGCCATAATTATAGGAAATATAAGGTCAGAGTGCTTTTTATTTCTTTCCTTGGACTGAGGCAACATGGAGTTTTTGATAAATAGAAAAACAAATATATATATATATATATATATATATATATATATATATATATATATATATATATATATATTTATATATATATATATATATCGTGGCGTCCATTTGACGACCACGATGTATTTCCGGTTCCACAGCTCTAGTCAATGGTCAAGGAGCCACCAGGCATGACCTGCATCCTCCCAGTCTGTCGAAGGATCCCTCTAGAGCCTCCTCATTCAACACAGAACTGCTGGTCGCCAAGCTATGGTCCCTCACTGCGAGAACACCAGTACTCTCTTCCGAGCCAACGTCACCAGACAGCAGCATACAGGTTACAAGGAACCCCACAGATTTCTACGACTCCGCATCACCAAACCAAAATTGCTAAAAAAATATAATAACTTAGCCGTGTAATACACATGACACGGTTAAGTGCGAATGCAATGATATACGTTACGCATGCGTGCACATGAATTGGCTTCGTTACACATTACATTATTTCATCAGAACTACTGAACGAGATTATTACAATAAACTAACCACGTTCGTACATGAATCTGTGTCCGACAAGAATACTCTCACTGGATCATAACGTTATTCATCATTCAATGATTCAATGTATGCAGCGTATACTTGAATTCAATCTGTCTGTTCAGTTATAAATAATGGCTAACTTGAAACAGACTATAGTCTTTCTTATAGCATGGTGTTTTATGACATAGGTTTGATTCTCCGTAATATTTAGAATAAGTTCTGAAACATCCAATATATAAAACAATTATGTCACATTAAACGGATAGCAAGAAAGAATACAATTTTATCTTTCACATAAGTCTACAGCTGAAGATTGCTCCCGAAAAGTTGTTAGCTTCATGACAAGACTCGTTGTAATGTGAAAGTACCCTAGCTGTAGTGAATATGCGCAGCCATAGAACTCGAGGTAATTGGGTTTTTCACTGCAGGCAATTTGCACGCGCAGCATAGGATGAATCGAACTCAGTATTTTGAAATAGATAAAGCCTAAAAATAAACCACCCTCGGGTAACGCTGTATGCGGCAACGAAACCCGAGTACATTTTCGTTCACATATATACATTGACATAAGTACACTCAATTATGTGACGCATAGCGATGTCCGCAGCTCCCGGCTCTAGCATCACACACACACATCTCCCACTACATCTATCTCCACCTCAGAGATTGATGGAGATTGGAAAAGCTGAAGGGGGTTGGGTTGCCTCACTGCCCCAATCCTCGGTTTGAGGGATGGTGAATGTCTGCCCCCTCCTATACACCCTACGCCCTTGCGGATGCTGCTGCTGCTGTCGCTGCTGCGGTAGCTCCAGATTCCAATTCTCTGTCTGGGTAACAGTGAACCTCTCGGGTGCTTGCTGTTGTGGAGGTTGCTGGCGCTGCTGCGGCTGTGGCTGCGGCTGCTGCTTCTGCTGAGTTCTTATCATGCGCGTCACAGTATAGATGGGACGTGTCATTGGAAGCAGATTTTCTTTCTCCGTCTTCTTTTTTTTTTCTCGTCTTCCTGCTGTTACTGGTACTCAAGAGCCGCTTCTTACAATCTCTCGAGGACCAGTTCATCCAGGAGGCCACGAACATGTTCCAGGTGTACCTAAATTCGTTTTCTTATTCTACTTATCTTTAGTTTTATCTCGGCAACGATGGGTGACCAAACCGATCTTAGATTATACACGTTTGCGGCCATACGGCCATGTACATGTAATTAATACTCACCACTCCCTTGCTATATGGTTTCATCTTTTTGGGGGTTCACTGAAGGCGCTATATGGCATAATGTGCAATTTGTTCACCATATTGATTGTATCTGGAGAGGCGGACTTCACGGACTGGCAAGGGAGGCGCGAAGCGGAACGGAAGTACTGAAACGCCACGAACGTACATGATCAAATTCTGCCCAGTTAACTAAACCGGGCTGTCACTATGACCAAGTGTGTGTTAGCTACATATTGTAATTGAGGTCAATCAAAATAGTTATTAAAACGTTTCCTACTCTTTGTCATTTTAAAATTTTGTGTGCATAGTGTACATTAATATTCCGAAAACTATATTAATACTGGGTTAAAGTACCCTATTAATTTTATTTTTGTGATCTTAATTCGAGAGTGTCGACTTATCCTTTTTGAACGGAGTACAAATGAATCGTATTTGAGTATTAATAGAGTTATTGTCCAAATGGTTTTCAAATGGTTTTCAAGCCAAAGTGAAAACTTTGAGGCAATTGAAAGAATTCTTTAGCCCTTAAAAGGGCCGGGTAATACCCCTGGCAACGGACGGGATGCAAGCAGTTGTTCAGGCGGCTTATGAATCCGTCTTGGATGATCTGCTGGGCTGCTTGGATCATTAAGATCAAATATGTCACGCTCACTCATCCAGTCCTCGAAGACTACGGGGGGGGGGGGTCAAGGTGGTGGTGGGAGATCAGGTAGTGACAGATCAGCCCTGCTAATGAGACAGGGACTTACTATATTGCGTCCCCATTTCCTTGATGCGTGATGCATCTTTTTTTATCCGGTTCTTCCTGGCTTTAACCCCTCCCCTGCTTTCAGGCGCCATAACAGTTCTATTGTAATCAATGTAGGTCAAGGCCTCTTCTTTCTTGTCCCAAATTTTGTCCGCCGCTTTCATTTTGTTCACAATCATTTGATACATAAAATTTCATGCTTGTTGGTGGAGTGTAGGACAGTGGTGGTAGTGGTGGTGGTGATGGTGGCGCTTCCTTCCTCCATTCCAACGCATTCTTTCCTTGCCCTGTCTGTTTCCATTTTTTCTTCTTCTCTGGTGCCTTCTTTGTTGACTCTGCCCCCTGTATCCCAGCTATAGATGTCGTGGCTGCGAGTGGAGTTGGTGTTGGAGGTGGCGGCGGTGTCATTGTTGGTTGTGGCTCCATGATAGGGCCACTCGACTTCGGCTGGATCTACGCTTGTCGCTCCCACTGTTGAGTCTGCGGTTGTCCTTTCCATGGTCTCCCCTTTCTCCAATCCCTTGGGGTTCTGTCTTTATAATAACTTCTTTTTTTCCTCACATATCAGGAGAAGAGTTGTCCGATTCTCCTGGGCTTGTAGGCTCCACCCTGTAGCCAGTAAAAGGCTTAAGTCTTTCAGGGCATCCACGGCGAATTCTGGGTTAAGTGTCTCCATTGCTAGCGTCATTAGTATTACTTTCATCTTCTACGTTCGCTGTCGACTGGGTGACCAAACTGATGTTGTTGTTGTTGTTGATTTAAGTTATACGTTTGTGCGCCCATTCGGCCATGTGCGAGTGGTTAATGGGCGCACGGCGCCCTATTTAATTAATACACACCGCTCCCTCGCTGCATGGTTTCCCTACTTTGAGGGTTCATTGAGGCCCGAGATGGGATGGCGTGTAATTTACTCGTTAGATGAGTTGCCAGGCCGCAAAACCATCTGACGCATTACTTCCTGCACGGCACGCTGATTAATTGTATGTCTGGAGAGGCAGGCTGCACGGACTCGGCAAGGGAGGCGAGAAGCTGAAACGCCACGAACGTACAAAAATGGAAATCAAATTCTGCCCACTTAGCTAAATCGGGTTGTCCCTAACAAACAATTGCGTGGTAGCCACATATTGTAATTAAAATCATTCAATACAGTTTTATAAATGTTCCTAATTTCTATCACTCTTAGAATTTGGTATACATAGTGTACATTACATTTTCCAAAAACTAGGTTAATGTAACCCATTAATTTTTTTTTTTTTTTTTTTTTTTTTTGATCTTAATTAGGTAATATCGAGTGATCATTTCGGAATTGTGTGCGTATTAAAAGAGCCATTATCAAATTGGGTTTTCTGACCCGAAAAGAAAACCCTTTCGCAATAGAGCCAATTCGTTTAGCCCATAGAAAGGCTGAAGTGTAATCTCTGTTGGTGGATTCATGTAGAGCCTCAGGAATTCGGGTGGCTCGACTTGCGTCTATGGCGGCCCTTAGAGCTGTCGTGGTCGATAAGGTCTGTCTTTGATCGGCGGCCATACTGTGATGGGCTGGGACGACATCTTCCAGTACTGAATTAATTCATTTAGAATCAACACAGCTAGCGGGAGTGGACACCCGCTATACGCCTCCCCAAGGGATCAGATGTTTTCGGCTGCCATGGTGAAGCTAGATTTCTGCGTCTTATTTAAAAACCCGTCACACTGTATTCTCTTGGAGCATGCAGAGACCGTCCGGAAGTCTTCCATATGCTGTTTTTTTGCTTCTCTATCTTCCAAGATCTCACCCAGCTCCATGTCCATTGCCTGGTCGTGAAGGTACATCAACACTTGTTGTTTAGGCGTGAGCGATGACATCTGAGTTTTCTTTGCCATCGCTCTCGCTTCAGGCTGTGTTGCTGGTGTACCTAGCTGCTTTATCGACGGCTGCGGCGCTGCTGGTGGGTGGGGTTGTCTCCTCTCGGTCTCTAGTCTCCTGTTTACCTCTTGGGCCTCTTCTGTTCTTTTTCCTTCCTTTATCTCCTCCTCCCTTCCCTGCTTTGCCCCCTTCTGTACTGTTGTCACTGCTGCGTTGTTCATGGAGGTCGAGGCAGTTCTGAAGTGGATTCAACGGGGGGGGGGAGGGGAGGGGAGGGCTCGGTATTGGTTGAGTCTGCGTCGTACGCTGCTGCTGTTGATCTTCCGTTCTTCCTCCCTGTCCTGGCGTTCTTGGGGGGCTACTTCTAATTCTCCTATTGTTGTTGAAATCCTCCTCCGAAATCAGTAGAAGAATTGTTCTCCTAAATTGAGCCCGTAGACTCGATCCTGAAGCAATGCTAAGGCCTAAGCCTTTGATTGCATTCAGGGTCTGGGTTGGTATCAATATGTCCATCTTTAGCACAATTTCTTATAACGTGTTATTCGTTGTTCTGTTCACTAAAGACTGTGACCAAACTGCCAACCACCAAACTTGCATTATACTCGTGTGCGCCCTACTTAATGAATACACACCGCTCCCTCGCTGCATGGTTTCCCTAATTTGAGGGTTCACTGAAGGCACGATATGGGAGGGTGTATAATTTACTCATCAGATGAGTTGCCGGGCTGCAAACCCATCTGACGCATTACTCCGTGCACTGCACGCTATCTAATTACATGTCTGGGACAGGCAAAAATGGAGAGGCGCGGCTGAAGTCGCCAAGCGGCAGCGGAAGTCGCCATAGATGTACTAACAATCAGATTATGCCCAGTTTAACTATGTTGGGCTGTCCCTAAAACCAATAATGGTGCAGCCACACATATTAATTATTACAATAATTCAAGTTACAGAATTTATGTATTTATTTCATTCAGTTTGAATTTTGTGTACATAGTGTTCATGATGTTCCAAAACTTTAAAACCAATCCGTGAATACAAGTTATTCATTTCAATTTTGAATCGCACATTTTGTTTGTAAATATTGATTATCTTCTTTTTGACGGTGGTTCCAAAAATAATAAAATTAGTGTTTTCAAATAGTATAATCGAAAGAGGTTTTCAAAAAAGCCAAAATGAAAACCCCATTCAGTCGGCAGTTTCGGTTGCGTCCGGTCCCCGGTGAGTCTTCCTGGTGGTGAGTTCAATGGACTGGGTCGCTTTCTGGCCCTATTTCAGCCGTCCCTTTTCAATCCCCTGGTCGTTTCTCGTGGTTAAGGCTCCAGCAAGCGACTGTAGTCCAAGACCTCAAATACGCTTGGTGCATCTTCCATGGGTGGATTCCAGGCATGCGTGTTCAGCTCTTGCCCCGCCGCCATGCCCTAGTTGTTGCTCGTTCGTGCTGCTTGAACTCGCTCGTGCTGCTCCATGTAGTCGGCTGTTGGTGGGGGAGTAGGTCGACTATGTCTACACCGGAACTGGTTCGTATATGCAGCTTGGCCCTTGACTTCCAATAATTTTGTAGTAGAGTGCTCAGTTAACTGCACAAACTAACCTGAGATAATAGTAGACTGTCTCCTCCCCTACTCATCCATAGCGGCTGGCTCTGCTCCCACAAGTTCTTCCGAAGGCCGTCTGCTGACTGCAAAATGAATGGAATGGTGACCAAACTGGCGAGCTCACCGCTTTATATGCTTGAAGCACGGACGTGAAGGAAAACATCCCTCACAAACAAAAATACTATTCTCTCACACAGAAACACAAATCTCGCGGACCTAAAAGAAACTATTTTTTCTAAACTTTAATACAAGAGTAAGGGAGTGTTTATAGGTAAGCTCTATACAAACACACACTATACCCACAGAAACACACATTTTTATAAAAGAAGTTTTTTTTTGTTGGTCGGAACAAAGACAATGACAAACATACAAACGCAATTGTTTTGGCAATTATTGAGTAGTATCTCTCTTTTCTTAGAGAAGTGGGTAGTCATAAAAGGACTG
Source organism: Margaritifera margaritifera (assembly GCA_029931535.1). Classification (NCBI taxonomy): domain Eukaryota; kingdom Metazoa; phylum Mollusca; class Bivalvia; order Unionida; family Margaritiferidae; genus Margaritifera; species Margaritifera margaritifera. Next base: position 51,923 of record JAQPZY010000531.1, read on the forward strand.
TTGGGTTTGATGAGGTATCCTAGATTGTATTTTCTGGCAGGACGACCACGACTCACCACTTGTCTTACTAAAGCACAGGGACGTCTTTTGGTGAAGGAGAAGGAGGACTCCTCAGTGTCCATTTTACAGGACACCTCTTCTCCCTCGTGTTCCTGCTGTTGTTGTTGTTGAAGCTACAATTGCCGCTTTTGCCTCTCATCACGGTCTTCTTTTTCTTTGATGACTTCCTTCCGTAGGACATCTTCGACTAAGTCATGTGCCATTTTCAGGAAGATCGTCGTCTTATTATCTGGGTTCTTCGGGATCAGGTTGCTTCATTGAGTCTACCGATCTTCGAAGTTATTTTTAGCTGCTGACCAGTCAACGAGGGTGACCCAACTGTTAGTTAGTTAGTTAATTTAAATTTAATTTGTTTTTGGCCATTTGGCTATGTACGAATGGTTATTGGCCGCACCGCGCTATTTAATTTCACCCATTTGACGCTTTAATGCGTGCGCCGCACGCTAATTAATCAAGTGTCTGATAGGAGAGGCTGAACAGACTCAGCAAGTGAGGCGCGAAGCGGAACCGGAGTATACTGAAACGTCATGAACGTACATGATTATATTCTGCCCAGTTAGCTAATGCTGGCTGTCCCTAATAACCCATTGTGTGTAAGCCACATATTGTAGTTGAGATCATGCATACAAGTTTCCAATTTTCCTACTCTATACATTATATTATAATTTGGTGTACATAGTGTACTTTGACTTTCCTGAAATGAAATCAAAACCGAGTTGAAATAACTCTTGACTGTTTTAGTGATCGTAAATTGGTAAAGGTTTAAGTAAGTACTTTGTATTCGTATCCGTAATTTTTGGGGCAGCCGCAAGCGAAACTGACTATAGTGTCTTCTGGGTGCTCGTCGGTCCATGCACCTCAACGATCCCCCTCGATTTCTGGGTGTTGGCTATCTCGAAGATGGATGTACATACCACTGTCGGTGTCACAATACAGGACTCGATCTCCTAAAAGTTCCAAGACTGAATACAATTTTAAGCGAGCATTGGCTGCCACGTACACTGCAATGATAATATTGACAAACTCGTCGGGGTGTGCAAACTCTTTCGCTTCTTCGTAGTTGACCAAAATCAAATCTTCACGAAGATTTCCGCATGTTTCATCCGTTTTACTTTGGCGTCCAGCAGTTGAAAGTAGCGGCTTCGATCTGCCAAGTATTCGGTCTTGGGCAATATCGGACGTTATGCCAATTTCCCCCACAAACAATTGAGCATGACTTTGGCAAAGGATCGTCTTCCTTCGTTCCTTTCCACGTGTTCCAACGTAATGCCTTCTTAGGAGCGGTGCCGTTTTTCTCTGAATTTGCTTTTGTTTTCCGGTGTCTGACACCAAGACGGATATTCACTCGCTTCTTGTTTCAATTCGAGAAATTCGTTCACGTTGCCTGAGGAAATTCCTGGACTCGAGGCGTTGTCCTTTTGGTATTGTTTTATGGTAGGAAAGTGCCAAATTTCGTATACTTTAAACGAGCGGTATCCACGATCCAAAGCATGAAACAAATCTACACTCACCCAGGTTCCTGCCAAAGTGCATTCTTCTTCTTTGTGCAAGGTTAGTCTTGATTTCATGTTTCAGCACATGTACGGCATAAAGGAAACATCAGTTTTCCTTGGCAATGATGGGGTAAGACAGGATGGTACAAGTCATTGGGAGGTAAGACTTTGCATTTGATCAAGCCTTCGTATAGACGAACGTGTTCCACGTCAATGTGTTCTGTCAGTATTTCAGGGTGGCCGGTTGGGAATCGCTGATATTTACACACCCAAGGATACAACGAACATACATCGATGTATTTGATTTCTTCTCCTTGAGCTTCGTCTACGTCGTACAGCAAGAGTGTCGCATTGGTTCGTCCTCCAAACAAACTGTCGCGTTGATTCAAAGGTTCGATGTCTACCACGTCGTAACTTTTGACAATGCGTCTAAATTCCGGATGGATTTTGAAACGTCGATCCTAATCCTGCTCCCACATTTATACCACTTGGTATCCTTGTCGTTTTAATCTCAGACGTCGTTGGTATGTTTGCCCTTACAACTCTTCCATGTTGAACTTTGACAAAGGACTTTTCAGGTTTTGTTGAGGGAAACAGATAGGGCATCCGTGCAATAAACAGCCCTGGAATTCGTAGACGAATTGGGGGTTTTCTAAATCCCAACCATCCACAGAAAGACTTCCAATTTTCTTTACTCCTCTGTTTCTCGCATGTTGTATCCGTTTCTCTTCACTTTCACAGAAGTAATGCAGCCAACGTAAAGATTTGGCGGAATATCGTCGGCTAACCTAGAGGTACGATTGCGGGGGTATGATGGCTAGTTTGTTCTCGGACATGAATTTCTTTCGGTAGATTAATCCACACGCTTTAGCGAGGGTACAAGCTTCGTTCAAAGGATCGATACCTCCGTGATCCAGAAATAATTGTCGAAACTTTCGACAGCAACGGCATAAAATGTCCACATCCGATCGGCAGTATTCTAACATTTCTTCTTGAAAGTCAAACGGATTTGTAGCGTGAGTGTGGTACCAAGCGTAGAAGGCGTCTTGTTGTTCTTACAGTCGGGGTCGTAATAGTCAGAGTTAGGAAAATGCGGGAATACCACGTGTTGATTAGTTTCGGTATTGAAAACGTCTTTGGCCAATTCAGTCATTCCAAATGTTTAAGGCATTCGACTCACAGGCATGGCTAAATAATTCATGGAATCTTTAAACTGTGCTTGTCTTACTTTCATGTAGATGAGTTTGGCTCCGTTCATCGTAACTTTGAGACATTCGGTGCCTTGTTCTGAATAATATTTCAACAGAAATTTGTCCCTCCTATCCTAAGAAACTGTGAGCCATCACTGTAGCATATCGATGGCAGTCCCCGTACCGCTAGATGTCCTCTTCGCTCCAAGTGTCGTCGTTACGATCTAAATCCATTCCACAAACTCTGGAAGAGTGCGGGGTCCTCGAAAGATTTTTCACTTCCTCCTGGAATATTACTACAATGGGGACAGTGAAAATAGATAGGTTTGTGTATGCACTTGCCAGAAGCCCGATGAGCTGCGCAGAAATTAGGGATGTGAATACCCGTCTCTTTCGGACATTCAAAGTCAAAAAAGATAAAATCCACTTCTTTCTTCTTGTGCTGGTCTTCCTTAATATCTTCCTCCACTTCATTGTTATATTTTTGAATGTAGCATTGATGCTGAAAGTCTACGATCTGGTCACAAAAACGACATCTTTTCTTTCCGGGACAAACGTATATCGTTGAGTCACTGGCTCGAATCATTTATCCACAAATGGAGCACAATCTCAATCATTCGCAAGCACTTTTCGTTGTTGAACTTGTTTCATACGATGTTGTTCGTAACAAGTGGGACTGACAAAGGTTCGCTTGCAAGAAAAGCAATGAATGCGTTCTTTTCCTTCACGAATGCATGGTTTGGAGGCGAAATAACCCCGATATATCTCTCCGCAATAAAATGTGTTGGTCCAGACTGCAAAATCCTCTTTCACATTTCTCGCAGTAGTAAGATACTAGTGATGAACTGTTCTTGATGATGATAGATGTGAATGTATTTTCCCTCTGGGAAATCGGGTCCTCGAAACACCAGAGCTGCAAAAAACTTAAGGATCTACTTTCAACGTATAGCGAGGAGCCAAGACATCGAGAAGTTTTTGCATTTCAGGAATGCCACACACGGTCTCTTTGGAAATGCCTGCCTGCCTACTCTAACATGAGTTATGCTTCTCTTCATTGTTTGTTTCTGTCCGATGTTTGAAAGCTGGCCCATGTTATTTTCCATTCTGCGGTCTTATTTTTCTCGGCATACGTTCGCCCCACGACGATGGCACGGACTAAGCACATTCGATCTTGTGAGTTGTTAATTTGGACGATACTGCGTTTGGTACTGCGAATGTACTCCACCAATAACACTTTTCTGCGTGGTCTGCTACCTCTTGGTGGTGAAACGTGAGTCATGCGAAGAGTAGCTTTTCCATCGGTCATGTTAAATTCGTCATTGGATTGTTGAACGTGTTTAATTTTGTCGATGCTTTTGGATAGTGTTAATTCTGCCGGTGTACTCAACTCGATCCGCACAGGAGACTTTAAACTGTCGTGATGGATGGAGAGTCTGAAACGATCGTCCTCCTTAGGTTTGCATTGTTGTTTCAATGTTTCTAACAAGGAATTCCACAAAATTGGTAATGAAATATGCGGCTTTCTTGGGTGGTACTTCAAACCTGAACTCTTTAAATTTCACCGTATAGGTGTAAACCGTGGTTCTGAATTTTCTTGAAGTCGCTTTTGGGGTCTATAGAATGTGATAATAATTTTCGGGAGCTACTGAACGACTTTCTTTTTGAGTGTCTCTAGAGTCTCTTGGTCTTGTGGCAGAGGGTATTGGTTCAGGCTCACTCATGTCATCTTCGAAATCACTGGCATGTACTTGGGCTAACACTTCAGCTAGCGGCGTGTGAGGCGATACGGAAAGTCATCGTCGTCGAGTTTTAGTTTCTTAATTTTGTTTCTTATCAGTAAAGTGTGATCGTTTCATCTTGATTGCAAACTTTGATTTTACTAGGTTTTACACCCACTCTCTCCCTACATACACAGAGAGCTTCTCACTCTAAGAGTAAATATTAGCCATTCAACTTTCAAACTGTTAAGATGGAAGAGTCACAAAAGCTTACTATTCAGGTCAGAGATTTAGCACAACAGACTGATGTTGCCATCAGAAATATAGAGAGAGTCCTTGGAAAGTATACCACTTCCAATAAGGACACAGACTACTCCTTTCGAAATAAAAGTCAAGATACTTGTTATGTCTGCCAGGAAAAAAGACATGGGTCTCCAGAATGTCAAAGCAAAGAAAAGACAGGAGAAAGAGACATAAAGGTAAAGATACCTGTTATCATTGTCAGGAAAAAAAGACATTGGTCTTCAGAGTGCCCACAGAAAAAAGAGAACAAGCAGAAGAGGGAGGAGGCGGAGGGTTCTTCAGAAACATAAGAAGAAGAACCCATTCCAGTCAAGAAATGTAAGAAATCAAGACCCTGGAAGACAGTGAAGAAGAAGAACTCATACCCGTGAATAAATTCAAAAAAGAGACAGACAGTGAAAGAAAAGTGGACTATGGCGATGTGTTATCAAATTTTTATTGCAATTCAAAAGAGAATATACCAAAAATAAATGTAAGTGTCCCTTGGTCTTAATTTTTTACACTATGGGCACACGCACACACTCATAAAAGAAAATATATTTTTGCAATGGGATTTAAGGTTTACTTGATTTGGCAATCATGGAGTAATATCTCGTTTCTAAGAGATGTGGGTGTCCCTGATAAGGACCAATGGGTGTTTGTTTTAAACAAACAGATGGACTTGACATGATGAGCTTTAACTACCTCAATCCCTTTCCACAGCCAAGTCCTATTCCTGTTGTTGTTGTTGTTGTTGTTGTTGCTACTGCTGCTTTGGTAGTTGTAGTCACTGCTGTTGGTATCTCAGGGTAGTGAATGTGGATGAAGTGATGGGCTTAGAAAGCTTAGCCCGTGAAGGTCTCTTTCTCTTGGATTGAATTAAAGAAGTCTGATACATTTCTCTCAGATACTTTAACTCCGTCAAAATGTCTTGTAGCACACGCAACGTTTTGTTTTCACTCCCTTCCTTCTGTCCTTCACACTTCAAAGTTTTCCTTTTGTCTTCGTCTTCTTCTTCTTTTCTTCTTTCCTCTTCGTTGTTGTTGTTGTTGTTGTTGTCGTTGTTGAAGAAATGCTTTATCTGATTCTTTCTGACGCTGTAAAAAAAGCCTCTAGTTCTTCCTTCTGTTTCTTTCTAAAATCATCCGCCAAGGGCATACTTGCCATATTCCCAGACAGTGTTGGGGTTTTTTGGGACTCAAAAAGTGTGTTTTGAGGTCCCAAGGGGGGTCAGTGCACGTGACCCCCCAAAAGCGACGCATCCAAATGAGAATAATTTATCTTTTCAAATCAGCCTATAGCAAATGATTGGAAATTCAAATCTGAATAAAAGAAAATACCATCTGTTTTCTCTGAAGCATTTAATATACTTATAATTTTTTTTTTAAATGGTAGACTTAGCATTGTCAAATAACATCACAAACATGGTCACAGCCTCACATACATTAAATACAAAAATACACTAAGTTACTGTCTTTCAAATCCATTGGACAGTGAAATGTAGCTTTAATTACATGTAGTCTTTGCTGCTTTCAGTAGTTGGTCTGACGGTAATGCAAGTGTCATTTGTGTTCACAAATATGCCTACACTTTTCCTTCGCAAATGTGCATCCACATCTATGTTGGTGCAAGTAATGGCCAAAGTAGCTAAATATGATAAAACCTGTAAGATGACAATGAATATCCTTTTCAAAACAATTAATCTGGCAATGAAAACGTTTAAGGTTTGTGGTAGTCGGCCGAGTTGCTAAAGTCTTTGACGGCCGCTATTGTAACATATTTTCGAGGTTAAAGTCACGCCTACGGCAGTGAAGATTTAATTATTCTCAGGCTGAATTAATGAAAAAAGGTACTACTTTATGAAAATACACAATTTGTCATTTGATTAATGATTTAATACTTTTATATTATTAAAATTCCATGGTGCAGTTCATTTCAGGTTAACCCGATATTCAACATGTTGATGTGTTCATGAGTTACTTGATCACCTGATAAAACGTTTTATTGCAATCGTGTAAATTTCCAAGGAAAATACAAGAAAGTTAAGGTGGCAAAACTGTCGAAGCAAATAAGATTATCTCACTTTTTAGCACTTCTAGTGGATTATGTACTACAATATTCCTTTGTCTCTTTAAAATGTTGTGTATCCCAATTCCGGAGGGTGAGGTACACAGTGTCCGTTGACCTTCGGATCCTATGTACAACACTGCATTAGAGATTGAACAACCTACCAAAATAATCATGTTTTGAATTTTATACATGGAGTAAAAATCCGACTTCAAAGAAACGTAACCGCTCATCACAAACTTTAATAAAGACGGCTTCAACATTCTCATTCATTGCAGTCTGTGATGTGTTAGTCCGAGTTTCCTCTGGCCCTTCCCACCCCATTTTAGATATTTTGACATTAAATATCTAAAATGGGGTGGGAAGAGTCTGAGGAAACTCGGACTAGTGATGTGTATGTAATAACATTTGCTTTTCAACACGCATCTGTTTGATGTATTTAACTTCAGACAAATTGGATTGTTCCACTTAGTGTACTTTACCTATGCAAATTAGCCTAATGGGCTCTCCCTCAGCAGTGCGCAAAGGATTTGACACAACACATCACTCTAGCTATTGTGAGCCAATTCAGTAAATCTATGAAAGGTGTCTGTTTATCGCTGACCGCCTCACCTTATAATTGTCTCTAAAACATCTGTATAAACTGCCCCGAGGATAGTTTTACATGAGCTCTGAGCAAGACTATTTACTGTTTATACATACCACAGATTACGGGCATATATCATTGTGATCAAGAAATAAACTTTTTTTGTGGGAATTGTTTTGTTTTTTTTTCTCGATAAAATTGCTGAAAATCGTGTTTTTCGAAACACGATTGTGTCGGGGGGTTTGGGAGTCCAAAATCGTGTTTTTCGCGTGACACGTCGTGTTATGGCACATATGCAAGGGCTATAATGTAGAAGGTAATGAAGGTGGTTTTCCCGCCGTCGCAAGCAAAAATTATTGAGAAGACGTCAGAAAGTCCACCAAATCGAAATTAAAGTGATCCTCTTCTGGAAGAATGCTAGCTAACGCTGCATTCGTCGTCGCCGTACTATCACTCCGTGTATACGAAGTCTCCGTAGCAGGCGCACCCCAATACATCGTGTTCATGGTTTCAGCCGTACTCAAAATTGTGCCACAATGGTAAACCGTACGAACGCTGTTGCGCCTTTATACTGAATGTGATGTCACGCATTCGCTTTCTTCCGACTGGAAGAGAAACCATACACTTGTAACTCGCGTTTTTATTGGTGAAGCATTTCAATCCAATCTTTGGCTATATATACCAACGTTTTGTTACATTGTTTCACCTGTTCTCAAGACAAGATGTATACTACAGTAGAAATCACCATTCATCGTATCGGACATGCTCTTCAGCCCGGACTACTCCATGTATGTGAAAGCGTCATGGGCTATCACCAAGATTACGGCCACGGCTATTTGGAAAAGAAGAATTTATGTGGGTAGACAAGGCTGTCTGAAGAGTATCTTACTCTACGGACCTGAAGTGCGAAGAAGTTTAAGGAAAAGAAGACCAGTGAACAGATGTCACTTATGTAAACTGATTTTGGTTAACAACCCCAACGGTCCTTTTAAAGGCCACCCACCACCCACATCTCTAGAAAAGAGATACTACTCAAATTGCAATTGGTGTTTATATGTTTGTTTATTTTGTCTATGTGTCGCTATAAACCTATCAACCGTTTTAACACAGGATTTCCCCTTGTGCCCCATAAAACCATTTCCCCCTTCAATCTATGGATTCCATTCAACATAGGATTATCCTTGTGCCCCATAAACCCTTTTGTCCCTATAAACCCATTTCCCTGTTAAACATATGGGCTAATGATAATTACCCTTGTGCCCTATACAGCCTCCACAATATTAACCTACGAAGTAATGCTAATTCCCCTTGTGCTCCTATCTACCTCGATACACTACTTTTAACTCGTGTACTGCTTCACTTATTAACATCAAACTTGTACAATGAGTGAACTTGGGATGAGCATGTATTGTGCACTAAAACTGTAGCACTATGACATACTTTCCATGATTTATTCACAATAAAATGGTTAAAATTGTCTCTGGTTCTAATTCCACTCTCTTTTCAGCTATTGCCACCAAACCTAAACTAAAGGTGCATCTTATCATGGATGTGTGTTGCTTACCAGAGTGAGATTGCTGTGATATAATTTCCAGGATTTGTTGACAATTGTTCAAAAATTCTGTCCATCCTTCCAGTCTGTGCTGCAGCTACAATATATTAAAAGTTTTCCAAATCTATCGCCTAACAATATGTAACCGAAAATTTAACCAGCAATTTATTTCTTGACAATTACAGTGAAAATTCAAAAGACACTTACAATATTGTGAATCAAAATCCAAATAATCCAATAATCCTAAGTGTCCTAATCACAAGTCCAAAATATAGAATGTTCCGAATGAATTCAAGTAGCCTTGAATGTCATAATGTGTCAGTAGTCTTGAATGTCCTGATATGTCTAAATGAAAAATTCACAAAAATCCCAAAGTCATGTATCAATCCAAAATGAAAAAAAGCACTTTAGTAATCCAATGAATATTTTAAATAAATAATTCCTGTCTCTGAATTTGCTCTGATTTTCACAGCACAACTATAAACATCTGATTATTAAAATGATTCTTCAAACTCTCTATATATAAACACAAGACACCTGACATTATTTTCCAGAAAATCATATGCCTACATGACAAATATCAGTAATTCTAGTGGAAAAACCAATCTAATTTTAAACAAAATCAACTCTGAACTCGAATTCTAAGTAAACAACGTGTTTACATCCTACAATCAAGGACAAAGTTAAATATGTAAACATTATACATAACACTTCCCCTCATAAAGAAAAAGAAAGATTTATGCAATAAAGCTTTCTTTTAAGTATCCATCTGATACTATAATGATCAAAATTACGTCCGAAGATGTTTTATAAATGTCACTCAGCTTAATTACACAAAATAAAGCAATGTAGTACTTCTATACACGTGAGAGTGCTTCTGCGATCGCATTGTCTTTTCCCCTGATGTGTCGAATGTCAATGTTATATTCCTGCAATATTAAACCCCGTCTCAACAATCTCTGATTTTTATCTTTCATTTTGTTGACGAAAGTAAGGGCATTGTGATCACTGTATACAATAACCAGAGAAAGAGCCGAGGTGACATACACTTCAAAATGTTGTAAAGCAAATATCAAAGCCAAACATTCCTTCTCAATTGTGGATTAAAGTTTCTGTTGCACGTTTAATTTTTTCGAAAAATAGCACACTGCATGATCCACATCATTTTTGTTTTCTTGAATTAATACTCCACCAACCTCTACATCACTTGCATCAACAGTCATTTTAAATAATTGGCTGAAATTTGGTGCTGAAGGAACTGGTGCATTAAAAAGTATAGCCTTCAATTTATCAAAGGATTCCTGACACTGGTCAGACCAATGAAACTTGGATTTCTTACTCGGCAAATTTGTCAAAGGTTCGACAATTATGGAAAAAGTTGAACAAAATTTCCAATTAATATCTAGCCATACCTGAAAATCGCATCAGTTGCTTTTTAAAAACAGGCACAAGGAATTCAGATATAGCCTTGACCTTAGCTTCTATAGGTTTAACTTGACCTTGTCCCACAATATGTCCTAAAAATGTGACACAAGCATGGCAAAACTCACTTTTGCTCAAAGTATTCGTCAGATTTGCATCACTGAGTCGATCGAAAAATTTCCGAATTGTTTCCAAAGGATTTTCCCAGATGTCGTTGTTGATAATGACATCATCCATGTACGCGTCACAATTATCTAGACCAGATGTTATCATGTTCATAAGACGCTGGAATGTTCCCGGAGAATTTTTCATACCAAAAGGCATCACTTTATATTGATAAAGCCAATCTGGAGTTACAAATGCTGAAATTTCTTTTGCCCTTTCCGTGAGTGGAATTTGCCAGAATCATTTTAAAAGATCAAACTTGGTGACATATTCCGCATTTCCAATTTTATCAGTGCAATCATCCATTCTTGACATTGGAAATGAATCCGTTTTGGTGACAGTGTTGACTTTTCTATAGTCAGTACACATGCGGAGTGTATTATCTGGCTTAGGAACAAGAATACATGGTGAACTCCAGTTACATTTACTTGGTTTTATAAAATCATTCTCCAGTAAATATTGAATTTCCTTTTTAAAATATCCCTGTTTGAGAGGATTCATCCTGTAGGATGCTGTTTCGCAGGTGTAGAATCTACAATGTCAACGTCATGATAGATTTTATTTGTTCGTGTAGGAACGTCAGGAAACAAGTGCTCATACTCATGTAATAGCTGTTTTAGTTCATTTCTTTCCTGTTGTTGTGGCTGTGAAAGTTTATGGTCCAGATTGTTCAATATTTCTGAATTCCGAAGGTTGGTTAAACCAGAATCACTACAGGCAGATTGCATTCCATTGTTTACATCCTCACTGTGTGGGACAGGTACAACTAAAGTAATTGAATATCTAACTGGGCTATCTCTGTCAAAATATTCCTTTAACATATTTATATTACAAAGTGTTTACTGTTTCCGCCTCCAGGAATGTTAATGATATAATTTAAGTCATTTACTTTCTTTTCAACTGTATAAGGACCATAAAATTTAGCCCGAAGAGGATTTTGAGCTATGCGAAAGAGAGCCAGAACTTTATCACCAGGCTTAAAACCCCTTTCCTGTGTATTTCTGTCATACCTTAATTTCATTTTTGACTGAGTAGAGTGAAGATTAGTTCTTGCTACTTCACAAGTCTTTGACAACTTATATTTGAAATCTGAGACATAGTCAAGAACATTAATCTTTGCATCTTCATTTGAAAGAAGTTTCTCTTTCAATAATTTAAATGGTCCACGGACAGTATGTTGATAAACCAGTTAAAAGGGACAAACGCCCAATGACTCTGGAACTGATTCCCTAACAGCAAAGAACAATAAATGAACACCCTCATCGCAATCCTTTCCTGTACCAAAGCAATATGACCGAATCATATTTTTCAGAGATTGATGAAATCTTTCCGAAGCCCCTTGACGCTCAGGGTGATAACAAAAGATTTAAACTGTTGGGTGCCTAATTCATGCATAACTTGTTGGAAAATTGCAGACATAAAATTTTACCTTTGATCAGACTGGAAAGATTTAGGAAGGCCAGCAAATGTAACCACATCATAATAAGTGCTTTGTTGTAGTGATAGTGAAGTGTAGACAACACGAGCTTTGCCAAAAAGTGCACTTTGCAAGAGCGAATTTCAATGCTCTCTTGGCCAATTCAAGTTTTCAACTATTTTCTCAAAGTGAAGAAAATGGGACACTAACCTGGTATCAGGTAACATCAAAACCTGAACTTGTGTGTAAAAGTGTGTGTGCGGTGGGGGGGGGGGGGGGGGCTCCGCTTGTCAGTTCAAATTCTTTTAATTGATATTGCATTTCTCCCTCTCTCTTTCTCTCTCTCTGTAATTGTCTATCCTTCTCCTCTCTCTGCATTTCCTTCTCCTCTTTCTCTCTCTGCATTTCCTTCTTCTCTCTCTCTCTCTCTCTCTTTTTGCATTTCCCTCTCCTCTTTCTCTCTTTCTCTAATTCCGTCTGAGTTTTTTTAAAGCTGCAATTACCCTAATTTCCTATCAAAACCAGATACAAACTTGTCAATTAAACCCAAAGCACTATGATCCAAAATTTCCTTTCCCACCAAATATGGAATTAAAATATTATTTATCTTTTGCTTTGTCAAAGACGCTTCTTCATAAAGATCATAATGTCTGGCAAGCTCAAGCAACTCGTCCTTTTTCATAGACTCTAACCCTACCTGGGTAGGACTTGAAACAAAGTTCTCAACCTTATTTGTCATTGTGAATGCTTCCAAGTTTAACTAAATATTTCTCAAATGAGTGAAATAAAAATCTTTACCAGGGACAATGAAAATTTCAAAACAAAGTCAGTTTGAATTATAATTTAAAGAAATTCACATCCCGGGCGAGCCCCCAATTTCTGTTATGACTTCAGGTCTTAACTATATATCACTGAAAGAAAGTGAAACCAACAGTGTAAGTAAAATCAACAAACAATTTATTTCTAGACATTTAAACTGAAAATTCAAAAGACAATATTGTGAAATAAAATCCCAAAAAATCTAATAATCCTAAATGTCATAATCACAAGTCCAAAATATAGAATGTTCCAAATGAATTCCAGTAGCAGTTGAATATCATGATGTGCCAGTAGTCTTGAATGTCCTGATATGCCTGAATGATGTAATCAAGAATATTTTTGAATGAATTGACAAAAATCCCAGTCATGTATCAATCCAAAATGAGAATGAGCACCTTAGTAATTTCAATGAATATTTTTAATAAATAATTCCTCTCTCTGAATTTGCTCTGATTTTCACAACACAAACTATAAACATCTAATTATTAAAAATGATTCTTCATAGACTAACCATTAAAACAAGAATGAACTATTGCTTACCAAACTCCCTATATATAAACACAAGACACATGACAGAATATTCAAGAAAATCATATGCCTACATGACAAAAATCAGTAATTCTAATGCAAAAACCAATCTTATTGTAAACAAAAGTAACCCTGACCTCGAATTCTAAGTAAACAACTTGTTCACATCCTATAACCAAGGACAAAGTTAAATATGTAGGACAATAGTTAACCCTTTACTGCATAATGACGCCCTTTGATACCAACCCCTTTACTGATGGTGTGGGAATGCTTTGCACACCAACACGGGGTCATTATGACCTATTTTTCAGTACTGAAAGAGGTGACAATTATTTATTGACTTGAATTGCAATACCTCTTCGCCTGTTGCTATAAAACTTACACTAGGAATGCATCTTAGACTGAAAACATTTCACAGATTCAAACTGGGTCACTGTCACCTCTTTTCAAGGATTTTGAACACTACATAAAGACGGTGTCTAGGCTCAAATTAGAACACTTGTAAGCTAAGAATTACACTAAGAATGCATCGGGTTACTGTGACCTCTTTTCCATGATATTGAATTAAATGACTACGTTTTGTGGATTTTTTTTTTTTTTTCCCCCTTGATGCTTTTCGTTTTTAAAATCGGTAGAGGGTACAAAGTGGTGGGGAGGTAGGCAGGCAAATACTATATGTATAGTGCACCACTCTGAGTATGGTAATTCTTACTCTATGTCATTCAAGCATCAGAATTATATTCTTAAAAACGTTTATGACATGATTAACGCAAGAATTTTCATTTTTGCTTTGAATTTTCCTTATGTATCTTGAATAAAAAAAAGTATTAATGATAATAATAACAATTAATAGTAATAGTACGATGAATCATGATGATGCTAGTTTTAATTATTTCATAAAGGTTATTAGTATTATGTACGATTTTTACAGCTTTCACCAAGCAGATTTTGGTTTTTCAATGATGTTCATATTAACAGATGATGTCATGAGAAGCCTGCGTTTGAATTTAGAGTTCGCCGTCACCTAGCTATAATTCTGGGTCGCTTCTGAATAAGTTGACCAAAACCTAGAATATAAATCGAAAATCTTTATTTTCATCTCAATGATATAAGACTGTCTTTATTTGTTTATTCTGTATATAAGACACGGATCCCTGTGCACAAATGCTATCAGCACGAGGGGGAAAAGGGGTTTCCAATCACAAAAAGTTCGCCTTCTCATAAAAAAATATCCAAAAGAATCGACAACTGTCATTATAAAGGAAGCTGATCAATAATAATACAAGGATTAGTTAAACGATACAAATATAATTCAATGTTAATTAAGGAACTGGAAAATACGAAGTTGCTTTATAGGGTATTCGCAAGTAAAAATAAAATATCGGAGTTCTTGGGTTATAAAAGTTTGTGTCTGAATAGTGCGGGCTTGCGCAACATACGGCCCACGAACTGGCTTTATCCGGTTACATTTTACATCATAAGGTGAGACTTTAAAAATCGCTATCCGGCCCTCGCCCTGGAGGAAGTCGTACAATGTTTGGATTAGTGTGAATAGTATATGCATGTGAAATTGTACTTGTGACATGGCAAGACTCAGCGCGGTTTCTCCCCCTTCCTACCAGGTGGTACCGCCCTCTGTAATATACCCCAGGAGTCTGATGTTTTATCAATAAAAATATGTGACAACACGAAATAATCTTATCTGGATTATAAATATATACCTCTCTCACATCACCATTAATAGTAAACCGTAAGAGTATCACTTTGTTCTCTCATATTATCATTAATTGTAATATATTGTATAAAGTATAGGTTTTCTCTGTCTCGGCCATAAAGTATCAGTTTTTCACCTTTTCTACCGTTTTTTTCTACCTAACATCACTAATGGTAAACCTATCGTACAAATATCATATTTTCTCCTTCACCATTATATTTTCTTTTATGAAAACTCCTTAGTACAAACATAAAATTACCATGTGGCAAGTTCCATAAAGTCGATCGAATACATGTTTAAATCTAGTTGAAGTTCGATGACGTAATCAACCGACTTTTCTATTATCTGAATTTTAAAGTAATATTCCTCCTCTGGAAATTTGTATAAAATTCTTGTATGATAAATTCTGAAATAAAAAGAAGGATAAACATTTTACTTCGTGATATTACTTTCAAGGAGTATTCAACCGTGGTACAATCGGCTACTTCCGCCTGATGGAGTCATATAAAAGTACTTGTGATGGGCAATGCTGAAAAGAAAGGCTGATTCGCCGGATTAGATTCATGTGATGGTCGTCCGAGAGTTGTGCGTAAGTACGTTAGTGTCTGTTGAATTGATGTGTAGTTTTGCAGTCTTCTTGCGGATTCTGAGGCGAGAAAAAGACGTGAGACAACAGTCGAATCGGGCGGAGGGGTTTGATCTCGCTTGCACTTCTTGTCTATATTTATAGTACAGATAAAGTTATTTCGCAATAATAATAATCATAATGAAAATTTTCATACTGATCTATATCACTTGTTCCAAATGTTATCTTTAACACAATTTTAAATGATTTAGTGCATTATTTATGATTTTTAACAAATATTTCTTTATTTATTTGAATCCATATATTTTTTTTAACATCCATATTTAAGTGCCCTAAATAGCAATATATCAGTCATATAACCCTTTTTATTTATTACACAAGTACATTATTGTCAATGTTTGCCTTTAGTTGCATAGTTCTAATCCAATCATGAATTCAGTTTCTTTTTGTAAGCAAGGTAAAGCATTATTTTTTTAAAATACATGAAAGATAAAAATTCTAGCTCCTTTTATAATTGTGAATAGCCCTGTTTGTTAATTATAGAATTATGTCCCTCCGCCTCCCCCCTATTAAATACAAATTCCTTTTAAAGGTAACATACGTTTGCAAGTCTGGCTATAAATATTATGAATTTGGCACTGGTATGAACAAAAATCCATGCTATAGGTAGGGGAAAAATATATTGTCGTGATTGGGGAAAACTAAAAATACTTTTTGGCCAAGTAAAAATGATTGGCACTGTCAAAGTGATGGTTCAGTGGTTTAACATCTTTTTTTTTTAAAACATTTAATCAGCAAATAATGTGAAAACATTGCAATACAGACTGGTGTACAGCATAAACTACATCCCAAGAAAATAAAGGTGAAAAGAAATTGCAATTATTTCACTTGTGCAAATTGTGCAATATTTAATTCTAAATAATATTTTATTTAGATTATATGTTATTTTGTATTTAGATTATATGTTATTTTGTATTCCATAGTTATTTTTCTTTATCCGCACACATTATAAAATAGTGAGAATATTGATTTCACCTCCATTCATCCATTTGCCTGTCTGTTCATAAGCCTTGCTATCTATTGTACATCCTTATGGCTATATTTCAATAAAACTGAATATAAATTTTTTATTAAATTTATCATAGCTCAGCATAGCTTGCTCACAGACTTACCAAGCAATCATTATATATTATAACTTATTATATATTTTATGCACAATTTTTAATTTAGAAAACAACTAAATATATATTACACAATTTATTAATACCATATCATATTTCATACATAGAGGATATTTTCTTTTCCTATGTTAATACCGGATATATTTCATCGTGTGGTACAAAAAAACGTGATATTTTAACAAGTGATGAAGCCACAAGTTAAAATATATCGTTTTTGGTACCACAAGATGAAATATATCCGGTATTAACGCATGAAAAGAAAATTTTCTTTTTATTATATACCAAAGTTTCTCCAGAATCGAAGCTTAGAAGATTAAACTTGCTATTCAGCACCACACTCCACCCCCACCCACCCATTTTTTCGTAATGCACCTCACTTTCATAGGCTGGTCATATAAATATCAGTGACTTAAGATAGCAGTATGATTGGGTTGACCTAATCTGTCGCAGTAAATTGTATTTTTTACATTTTGTAAACTATTTGATCATATTTGACCACAAAGCAAGTCCGATTCATCATTGCATCAAAGCGAGTTTATCATTGTTGTCAAGGAAGTAAGAGGAAATAACTTCATAGAGACGCAAACGGCGTCGGCTCAAGTTTTGTCAGCAAAAATTAATTTCCATGTCTGAAATATAATCACTTTCTATTTATTTGTTCTAGCTCACAAAGTGCTCTTTTTTTGTTGCTGCATGTATAACTTCTCTAGGCACACACAATCCAGCGTCACATGGCATGATGGGAAATCTTATATTTTCACATGTGAAAATATAAGGATATATTTTTCACATGTGAAAATATAGGAATGAAAAAATATGAAAATTATTTCGCCAATAAGTTTCTATATTTCACACTAAAGTATATAATAAAATATTTCATTTTAAATAAAAATCTTTATTATATAATTTATAAATAATTTTGAGAAAATTTAACATAATTTGATTAACAATATGTAAATAAAATATTTTTCAGTGGAAACATACATAGGAGGGTGAGGGTCAGAAAATAAGCAAATTAACATGCAGCCTAAAAGCCAAGTTTTCTAACATGACAATAATACAAGTTCCAATTTTAATGATGACAGTAATAGATTTCTTCTAGATTTTTAGCCCTATTGGTCATGGACCAGTAAAACACTTATTAAACAGCATATTGTCTGTCATCCACCCATTAGAAAAATGTTCTATTGCTATTTTAGGAAGAGTTGTTTGTAAATGAAAAGAGTAAAGACTGGATGCCCAACTTGGTCATTTCACGATTTCCAAACATAGTTTTGGCTAGTAGAATGCCATTCCCTTTGAATTCATATAATGCTGAAAGGAACTGCAACAGTTTTTACTCTACTATAACTTTGATATACTTTATTTGTGGTAGGTTTATGAATGTACAGTATTGCTTATTTGTGGTAGGTTTATGAATGTACAGTATTGCTTTCAAACATATAACCTGCATATGTGTGAACATTACTATATTAAATGTATAATGCACCTCAGTCAAAAGCCAACTCTGTTATTATGTGTTCCATTTAATGTTAAAATTTTTGAAGGAAGTACTGTTTATTTTGCAATGTTCAGATAATTAAAATTGTTCTGTTGTCAGATCTGTTTTATTAGAGAACACAATTATCATATTTTAAAACCAAATTTAGTTGATTTCCTGAACAAAAGTTCCAACTTCAAAAGAAGAAAAAAATAATATTTTATATCAATATTTGTACTTTGATTATTCTGTACCCTTATATGTGTGTGTGTGTGTGAGGCAAATGCATCCTTTAAGAATATTTTCCTCATATGATCAAATGTAATTAAATCCTTTCCCATGGACCTTAATGTTATCCTGCAAAATTTGACATAAATTGAATATAAATTTTAATACAACTCCTCCTTTCAAGCAATCTGCAATAAATACTGCACTGCTTTTTTTTTCAAAACTAAACTGCGGTGTACTGTCACACCATTATTGTGCAGAAAGGTAATTCCCCATTTTCACATGCCATATGGGATGCATACATTTTTTATTAAAAGTAAAAAAGAAGAACCTAATTAAACATTTAACTTCATGCTTTTCATTCAGACTCCTTCTAATTTCATCATTAAGAAATTTAACCTACTGTACCTTGCATCACAGTATTCACCAACAACACTCATCCCAATTTTTAACTAGTCTGATTCTGTAGATTATAAATAATTATTGCGGTGTATCCATATACAGCCTTAAGCAACACTGATTACCACCCACTTTTAATGTTTTTTTCAAGAGTTCATTGTTCTGACTGTACTATTGACTAAGACAAAAATACAATATATTCATACAAGTACTGGTTATGGACCAACATATCTTAGTATGAGTTGGAGAGTTCCATCCCATTTATTTTCACTAGAGAACCAAAATACTAGTCAGAGTGACCTAATTAGAAGTAAATGCTAATATATTTGTATCATGTACTATGTACTATAAAAGTCATGACCATTCACTCTATGAAGAGGTGATCAGTTTCATCTTTTACTACCCTATCAAGCACAATGCAGTGAAAATGTACATTAAACTTTTTAATTTGATTAAAAAAGTAAAACACAGAATCATATTAGAGTAATTTAATTAGATTAAAAACATTTTCCTAGCTCAAGCTAGTTAGGATATTTAATTATCAGCACCTTCTCAATTACTGACAATGCTTTGCTCACAAAGATTTCAACATATTTTCAATAATTATGCAACAACACAGTCAAGATTTCTTGTTACTTATTACAGTTATAACTCTACTATGGGTATCATTGACACATATCATTTAACATTAATAACATCTGTATTTTCATTTTAAATCTGAACATTAACAATTTAAACTAACACATAGCTGCGACTTTTCTATTGCTCATCACAATTACATGTTTTCAGTGTAGCATTATCTCCTTCGACACATTATCATCATAATGCGATATGCCTCAAATCAATTCAGTTTCTTATTTCAACAAACTTTTAAATGACCATTGATAAGTAATTTCTAACTAACAAAATCTGCAACTATGCCAAAGGACAATTTGCTTGCAAGGTATATCACCATCCCTGCTGTAAGAAACATGCCATATACTTACAGTGTACTAAATGGATACACAGCGACTGAGTGGTTGTGACTCAAGATTGATTTCATATCAAACAAGGAAATAAAATCATCACAAGGAGTAGAGAAAATCCAATCAGTCTATATAAACGACAACATAATCTTACTTTAGGATAACATTTTCTTTAAGAATCATTGCTTCTTGGAACAACTGACATGAGACAGGTTTTAAATGCAGTGAAGTTAACCTTGAATGGAATAGTTTGTCCTTTGAATTCTCTCCAGACTGTTACCAATGTATACACATCCCAACATTCCTATATGTTTAGATAAAAGTATGAAAACAAGGGTCATGAAAAGTTCACAAAACAACTGATGACCATGGATCCAACATGTTATCAAGTTAGTTTTGCAAGTTTAAATACCAACAGGATGACCTTCAGGTTTTGAAGTATGGAGTTGCTTTTGTTTTTTGAAACCTTAATTACTGCAGGCCTTCTTTGGATACATGTACTAGTATTAACAAATAACAAAACTTCCACATTCATAGCCACATGTTATCAAGAAGTATCTGGCAAGTAATTGTTACTATAAAACTTAACCAGTCAGGGAAAACTGCAATAATAGGGTCAATGGAACCTTCATTTTATATATATTGAAGAAATCCATAGCTAGCCATAATAGATGTATGAGCTGATACATATTCTAGCAACTGTTTAAAAGTGTTCGGCAGTATCATGGATATCTTCATTTTAAGTTCAAAAGTAATCGCCGTGTTGATATTACGTAGTTCATAATTTTGACAAATGATAAAGAATAAAACTATGTAGTCTTCGATAATTTAATCAAAGATGGAATTTTGGAAATGCCTCGATTTCATCCAAGGTATTAGAGGCACACACATGCGCGATGCATGAAACCTTGACTGCTTGGGCTACACAGTTTTCTGGGCACATCTACTCTGTTTTTATGATGGCAAGTTTTTAAAAGAAATTTAGAAGGTGTGATTTTGGTTTGTTCAGCACATAACAGATTTATGTCAGGTGGTAATATGAAGAACAATAAAAAACCCATTCTGTCACATACATATTTAATAAAAAATCTCACTAAGTTATCAAAGTAGAGTATGAATTTCATATGCTCGTGTGTAAAAGTACAAGACGGTTGAAAACATGATGCAGACTCATTTAGGGGTTGTCCATAAAGGACGTCCGCAGATAATACCTGTTTTCCTACCCCCCCTCCCCTTGTCCGCTTTTGTCCGCATGTGGCTTACCCCCCCTCCGGCTGCGGACGTCTCCATCTAGCATTATACACTGCTCTATGGTCTGGCAGTGTAATAGCTGGAATTCTCAAAATACAACGCTCACTGATCTCATCACAACATGTAGCTCAAAACAAAGAAAAAAATAAACAAAGTTCTTTCTTTAAAAAAGTCTTAATTCAGGACATAGAACTAAAGTTGTCATCTCATAGAAAGCTAAATTCGATAGACTGTCAATGTGTTACTCCACTTCAACAAACGCAGACTGTAGCCAGTCAAATAAGTTGCGAACAACTGGCAGACGATCATCACTGCTTTCAGTTGCGGAAGTTGATGATGCAGTTGACAGAATAGCGCTAACAGATTCAGGCTCCACAGCGCCGACGTCTGCCACTTCAGCTTGTGTGCTCACTGCTGTATGCCTGTGAATACGGGCATGATTGCGCTTCACAGCCTGAGATGGAAAGTACAGGCCACACTGATTACAAACGTGCTTCTCAAGATCAGCAGTCACCGACGGACAGTAGAAATCAAATGGCATCCTCAGGAAGTCGTGTGAAGGCTGCAGATGTAAAAGGGCCAGTCGTTGATAAAGCGATCCAAACGTTCCACTGTTGCTGCCAACTGGTGCATAGGTAATCCCTTTATCTGTGCTGTAGTGTGGAACAGGTGGAGGTAAAAATCGTCCAGGAAATATATCATTGTAGTTAGTGCGACGCTGACCACAGCATGATTCACTGTTGCACTTCACAATCTGCAAGCAATACTGCAACTGTTGAATGTGCCGACTTGACCACTCATCTGACGGTGGACTGATGTCCAGTTTTCCTGCATCACATGATACAAAAGATGCTACCACATCAAATCCATCAATAACCGTTGAGCTCCAGATTTCTGCCAGCACTTCCCCGGCCTTCTGGAAATTGGCCCTTTCCAACTCTACATCACATGTCTTGCCATTGCTGTCCAAATGAGATCCATAATGATTGTGAGGCAGGATAAATCCTGATAGGTCGCGTGACAGAGGAGCCATGCGTCGTTCAATGGTGTTGTAGGCAGAGTGCCCTGGCGCATGGCACGCAACGAAAATCACATCCAGGTTGTTGTAATGGAACGCTCGATAGGCTCTCGCTAGTGTTTTCGGAAATCGAGGGTTCTCATCCGGACCACCATCTGCTGTTATGACCACAATCGGCTTCACTGATCCATTAATACACATAACAGGCTGAAAAGCAGGAAGTTGTTTGAGTTCTTCAAAATCAGCAGCATGTGTCATTGCTGTGCTACTGTCATGCTTCCCACTGTGAATGAAGATAGCAGTCGGCCCTGAATACGATACAGCCCCTGGTTTTATAACACATGCAGCATAGACTGATGGGATCAGTTTGTGGCATTCAGCAATAACCCAATCGTGATCTGGCAGCTGCACATGATACTCAATGTGCATCAGAATGGGCGCCTGCTTATTTGCTGCCGGTAATCCTAGTGGGACACGTGCCTTGTCATCTTGGCTCAAGAAAAAAACACAGTGTTCTCCCATAGCGACAGCCAGATCTTTCAAGTAGCAGATTGTAGCTGCTGCAAAATGAGCATCCACGAGATTGCTCCTTTCACTGTTTGCTGCCTTAAGCAGCTTGACAGGCACTGTGGTTATGTGACGCTTACCGTCAGTCGTCGCCGAATTACATGGAAGTAGACGTAGATATGTTCCTGCTCGACTGATGTTGAAGCCATCTTGGACGAGGGCTTCATGCAAGTCATCCAACATTTTGCAGCTACTAAGCTTCTCAGATCGTCGCCGCGGATCAGCAGCAGCTCCACATGATACATTGTCCACGATTGTCTTTAGCAACTGTGGTTGGTCATCTTCTAAGTGGGGTCTTCCTACTTTCTGCCGACAGAACTTTTTGAGTCGCTGGCCAATTACTGGATGTTCTTCCGTAACTTCAGTCAGCTTTCTCTTGAAGTTAAGCGTGGAGTTCTGTTTGCGTGCTCGTTCAGCTGCCAGACGTTTTAACTTTTTCTCCAGCTGCACCTTTTTGCTGCCGAGTTCATCAGACTTTGTTTTCATATCAGCTGTCCACAGTCCATGTTTTTTACCTGTAGAAGACTAGCCATTTGTGCGTTGACAGATACTAACTCATTGCTTGCTGCGTCTTGTGCTGGTGTAGAGCGTTAGGTTTTTTCTTCACTAGACATGCTACTGCTGTCGTTTGCGTCTCGGCATCCTTCTCTCTTGCTATTACGTTAGCAGAAGATGCCTCTTCCACCTCTGACTGAACGTCACTATTTATTATCACCACAGTTGACGGAAGTTCCTGAGATGACGTGGTTAGCATCGAAGTAATTGAATCTGATGCTTGGCTTAGACTGGCCTTAGGCGTGGCAGCGCGGGCCCACGTGCTCATCAGACAACTTTTTCTTTCTGCTGCTCTCGCATGCCAAACTCGAATCAAGTTTTTGACTTCTTCTTCATTTTGTTTACAATTGTTCCACTGCTCCTGTGCACATTTATGTGCCAGATCTGACTTCAGATCAGGGTGTGCAGCAATGAAAGCATCCTTAAAGTCGCTATACAGTTTATAATGCGCATCCATTATTAGCATCGGTTGTATACAGAATATTCTTAAATAATATGTAATATTAGCTGGAAAAATATAGATATTAAAAACTGTATTAAACAGTACATTGCCTATGTCACTGATTAACACACACGTGTGCGGAAGGCAGCTGGAGTCGATGCTTTCAGATGTAGTGTGCGTAGCAGCAGTGTAGTGGTGGCTACTGCAGCCAGCCGCCTGCTTCAAGGGAGGCTGGCACTAGCTCTGCAGTCGCATGGTCAGCCAGGGTCTTCATCACAGGCCAGGCACTGTATTGTCTGAATTGAGAGCGTTATACAGGCCGTGGTGCATCTTACTTGGCTATTTGTATACTCGCTCAGGTCCGCAGGGCCGATATGTGGGCCATGTAATCAACCTCAGGCACTGGGAGCCAGACCTATGTATTAATGCCAACCCATTCATATATATTCTGGGCACGAATCGTACAAATTGAAATTAACAAATAATTTATACTTAGGGATCACCCATAAAGGACGTCTGGAATACACGCAGTAGGCCTAAAGCAGCTGTTCAACACAGAATATCATAAAAAAAAATACTAGCTTGCGGACGTCCGCAAGGTCCTTTACACCCCCTCCCCCCTTGTCCGCAGTTGTCCGCATTTGAACACCCCCCCCTCCCCCCATCTTTGCGGACATCCTTTATGGATGATCCCTTAAAGTAAAAAAAAAAGTATGAAAACAAAATTCACTTCATACTTTTTTAAGAATTTCAAGTTCTTTCTAAGATAACTATGCAACTATGAAGAAGGTTCCAACCCCATTCTTCACGTTAAACATGTGCCAGTGCAAGAAACAATATACGAATGAAAAAAATGGTTAATATAAATCAGATTACATGGTTATCTTTTCAAGTACATTTTATATGGGGACAACATTCGAAAATGAGACCAGTGTGTATGTGCAAAACATCAAATACAGTGGTATTTATCTTGAAAAAGGTTTATCTGTATCAATCCAGTGGCCCAAGCTACCCCTGCTACTGCCGGGGTGGGTGGGTGGGGGATTTCCAATCAAACAATTTTTTTTTTAATTGGAAGAGAGGGCCCAGAATTTCTTGCTACACCACTGTTATCATCCAATCAGTGGTTTAACTCACAGCTTGTTTGTGACCATGATTACCATGCACAAGTAATTTTCGATTTAAGGTTACTTATTCAGTGATATTAGGTAACTGTGGTTTTGTCAATTCTTGTGAATAAAAATGCTAAGAATGTGATATATCTCAACAGTTGAAAAGGTAAATGACGCCATTTTTCCACCAATAGAAAGAGACACCATCTGCAGAGGAAGGGGAGAAACCGTTCAGCTCTGTTTACACACCATGGTGCTAAATACATCTGCATGTCCATTGTGCCTGGGCAAGTGCATTCTTATATACTGTATCACTGACATCATGTGAAACAAAGTCCCGCCTCTGACATTACACGCCCTCAGATTCCGAGTGGTTACGCAAAATATGTATACAGAGCATGCCTGTTACTTTTTACCCATTTTGAGGGGAAAACAAGCAGGGTGTGGATGATCTGGCATTTTTGCTGTTGGTTTTATGACTTTCAATATTTCAATCTGAAATATTATTTCTATGATAAAAATCAACAATTATTGCAAGGAAATCTTTAAGGTGCATACATGTACAGGAGAGCACATGCAGAAATGTATTGACACCATAGTGGTCATGCCTTCACGCCATAGTTGCAGTGTTGCACCTGGAGCATGGGCTCGCGGGTTTCCCACAATTTCTTGTCCTATGTCCCCCAAGTTTCGACCCTGTGCACTCATCTGGCGCGCTTTTTGGTCAAGAAAAAAAGTAAAACAAATATGCCTACACCTTTCCTTCACGGATGCGCATCCACTTTTATGTTGGCACTACCAGTGGCCAAAGTAGCTAAAAGTGATAAAACCTGTAAGATGGCAATGAATATCCATTTCAAAACAATGAATCTGGCAATGAAAACATTCAAGGTTTGTGTTAGTCGGCCGAGTTGCTAAAGTCTTTGACCACCGCTATTGTAACGTAGTTTTGAGGTTATAGTCACACCAGTGGCGGTGATGATTTAATTTATTCTCAGGCTAAAATAATGAAAAAAGTTACTAATTGATGTTTTTTTGTCCCCCAAATCAGGAGGGTGAGGGACACAGTGTCCCCCGACCTTGGAATCCTAGGTGCAACACTGTAGCTGTCACTGATGTTACAGGTGGGTAACATCAACCTTACAACTAGATGTTAATTCAAATATGAATGTGATTTGTTTTATACCTTGGGGGAAGTTTTAAGTAAGTGGGAATATGTACCTTCAAGGCATTACTACATCTAATTAAGTTTATTTTTCTACAATTTTGATGAATTCCAGTGCAGAAGTTATAAGTTCAGATGCACCAAAACTATCTTATTTATGTTTTTTGCCCTAAATTGAAAACAACAAATAAGAAATGAACAAATTTCATTAATATTTTATTTTGCATTTTAGTGACATTTCCACAACCGGCAGAATCACACCTGTTTGCTGTTCATTCTATCCAATAGCCTCAGGCTGAATACAAACATTTTGTCCTGTTTTTCTTTGATATAGTATCCATGGTTTTGTCCGTCTGGACGTCCATCCATCACTTTTCCTTCTGCTATATAGCATTAAAGCAGTTTGGGATCGAGGGATGAAACATGGTATACCTATACATCATCACCAGAAGATGTCTTGCTTACTACATTAGGGTTCCTGACTTCAAGGTCAAGGTCACGACTCAATATTATGTTTCTATCACACTTTCCCTCTCCCTCTATAACTGTAAAGCCATTTGAGATTAAGGGATGAAACTTGGTATGCTTGTACATTATTGATTGATATTCACGTACTCGTTGGGGGTCCTATCATCAATATCAAGATCAGGCCCCCGTTTCACGTTGCCGACCCTACCTCACCCCCACCCCCCAATTTTTTTTTTTTATTATAAACAAAATCACATTGCCGAAATTGATTTTTCCATCTAATTGAGCCAGTTTCACCTGGTACTTTGAAGAGCTTTAAATATTGATTTATATATAATGTTTAAAAAGCAAATTTAAAAAATACCTTCCTGCCTCCCTAATTTGATAATAAGTGTTCTCCCGAGGGCCTTTTAGCGTAGCGGGACAACTACGCTATCGTTTCAAACTCCGATAACCCCCGACGCTTTGGAACCTGCCGCTACGCTTTGATGTTTCCCACTACCCTTATAAAATGAATCTGTTAAACAAACATCCTGTCACCTAATTCAAAGTCCCACTCAAATGAAACCTGTTCTTACCTCTTCTGGGGGTATTTTATTAAGATAATCCAGGATAATTGCTCACTCACTTAACCATGATTCTTTGTACCTGGCTTGCGTGACCGCCGGTGCGCAACCTTTGGTGAGGGTTTCGTCTTCACCTATTCACATGATTGGCCAGCAACAATGGAGTCTACTGGTAGTGTGTTATATATATGTCAGTCGTTTTCATTAACAGCCAAAGCAGTTACACCGATTAAATTTAAAAATTATTGTGAAAAATGAACACACCACCTTCCAAGAAATGAAAAATTACCCAGCGCCCGGCTAGCCCCATGTTGGCCTGGTTACGACAATCAGAAATTGGCGTCATGAATAGTGGCAGTGATTCTGATTCCTATAGCACCAGCATGATTTCCAAACAGAATGATATCAAGAAACGAAGGACGGGATTTAATAATGAATGGAAGACGTTATTTCCTTGGGTGGAAATTGCTGGATCGGATGGTAAGTTTTCCATATTGCTAACTTAAGTGAGTGCTGCCCTATTAATTTCTCATTTCTCTTTTCTGTCTATCTAAGTAATAAACGGAACAATCTTTATCTTCCAGTTTTACCTCAACAGCAGGTAAATAAAACAGTTTTAAATTTGAACAATATTTTAGCTTAAAAATAGCAAACACTTTGATATATTGTTCCTAATGGAAAGGAATATGTATTATCTTATTCTGTGATGATTATTGTAAAACGCATCACTGTCTTGATTCCTGAAGAATTTTTCCTTGGTAATTAACTTAATTAGGATTCAGGTATATTTGTCTCTTTTTTGTACATCCATTAATAAATTTTATGTTCCATTTTTTTCAGATTGTGAAAGGTCATTCTCCTAAGAGTGTTTTGAGGAACAGGTTATCACAGAGGGTACTGAACTACCTGATGACAATCAGTACTGAAGGACAATCCTTAAAAGACTTTAATTGTGATGTTGCAGTCAGTTTATATGGTGAAAAGAAGAAAAGACGAATATCATTTATTTAAATTAAGAAATAAATGAGATATGTATTGTTGTTACTGTTATAACCTAGGTAAATAAAAAAACTATGTAAATATATGCACTTCTTTTTATTTCATTGATATTAATTTGTTTCACTTTTATGACGTTAACATGCACTTTGTAAAACATTTTATGACCCAAACACGCGTACCCCGATGCTATCGAAAATTTCTGGGGAGATCACCGAAAACCAATGCATTAAGAAACACACATATTTGTTTTTTTTGGCTCATGGCTAAATGTTTTGCATTTTCCATCACACTTTCCCTTCTGCCCTATAACTTCAGATCTGTTTGAGATTAAGGCATGAAACTTGGTATACTTGTACATCATTACTTGAAGTACTAATAGGTGTATCAGGTACCATATTGGGGGGTGGAGGCGATCAAGGCCGCGGCTTAATATTTTATGTTTTCCACCACACTTTCCCTTCCGATGTATAACTTCAAAGCTGTTTGAGATTAAGGGATTAAACTTGGACTATTGGTACCTCATCACTAGAAGGTGTGTTGTGTACCATGTTGGGGATGCAAGATCAAGATCACGGCTAAGTATTTTATGTTTTCTATCACACTTTCCCTTCAGCTTTGTAACTTTAAAGCCGTTTGAGATTAAGGTATGAAACTTGCTACACATGTACAGCATCACTAAGAGGTGTGTTGTGTACCTCATTCTGGGTCCTATTTTCAAGATCAAGGTCACGGCTCAATATTTTACTTTTTCATTGCACTTTCCTTTCTGCACTATAATTTTAAACCATTTGAAATTAAGGCATGAAACTTGGTATACTTCGACATCATCACTAGAAGGTGTGTTGCATACCACATAGGGTGGGGTGGGGGCTATATTCAAGATCATAGTCACGGCTCAATATTTTATGTTTCCATCACACTTTCCCTTCCATCTATACCGTTAAAGCTGTTGGAGATGAAGGTGTGTTACATACCACATTGGAAATCCCATCTTCACCGTCAAGGTTACAGCTTAATATTTTAAGTTTTCTATCACACTTAATTTTCCACTCTATGACTTTAGAGCTGTTTATACATATATTTTATCATTTGCAAGTGTGTTGTGTGCCTCATTGGGGGACTATGTTCAGATTCAAAGTCACATGTCAGTAGTTTAGGTTTTAGTCACATTTACCCTTCTGCCTTCTAACTTAACAACTGTTTAAGATAAATGGATGAAGCTTGGTATATGTATATATTGTCCCTAGAAGATGTGCTGCATTCCATGTGTAAGGTCTGAAGAACAAGGTCATGGTCACGGATTAATGTTGTAAGGTTTCTTTTCTTTCTACCTTGTATCATAAAATTTGTTTGAGGTACCTGGATGAACAATGGAACAGTTGCACTTCTCACGTTGATGACATCTCATGTATCAATGTTTTGTCTTCAAGGTCAAAGGTCACTGATCAATTATTTCCCTCTTTTCTGTACTTTTCCTCTAATGGTCTTTAAGATAGGGAAATGAAACTTAGTTACTTTCAATGTCTGCCAGTAACGTTACAGCTCTGCCTTAAAGGTCATAATCAGATTGCATAATTGTGAACTTTTATAACCTTACCATGGTAAGAGGAGAACGAGAAATAACTGAATTTGCTTTTTTATTTTGCCTTGGCTTTATTGGTGCTTTCTATTGAATTCAAGCAACATTCTGCACTGGTTAGCAAATCACCAGGAAAAATCAAATACAAAATATTAATGATTTTCTTAGGGATCACAATAGGATGCAATAACAGCTGATAGGATCAATTAGTGTAGTGATACCTTGACGAGATGAAATTTTTTTACATCTATTTAATGAATTTGATTTTCCTTTGTCTGTAGGAACACTGAAGCATAACTGTAACATTTGGTTACATTTGTTCCAGTGTGGTTGTACAATTTGTCTTACAAGACAGCAGTCTAAGTGGAGTGACATGTAATGCGACTGGTGACAAATATAAGATCCAAACACAAGAACTCGTTTGCCATACTCACACAAAAATGAAGCATCCTCGAGATGTTTGAGCTAGTTAGAATACATTTTACAAATAAATAATTATTTCATTTGTAAAGACCAATAGTTTTCAGTTTTGGTATATCTTCACGCAAATTGTTGCTTTGGAAGTAATATACCCGCAACAGGTTTATAACCGTACTTTTAATCTCTTAGTAAATGGATCTTGGAAAACTATACCACTTGTGTGCACCTAAGATGAAATATGAGAAGTTTTGTGATTGATGGGCCATTTTCAATTAAAAAACAATATGAAAAAATGATTAGATATTAGTTGTCCTAACATTGGCATACACACCTTGGTGTCAAAGAGAGTGTCATAAACGCATTCATACGTTGATTTTTAATTGTTAGAAGATATCTAAGCTGTTGAAAATGGTGGATTTTAGAATCTGATGCCTACTGAACTCAAAGTTTAATTTAGTATATTCCTCACCGTTGACCAGACCAAGATCCCTACTGTATGCCTTATACTTGGCTCTTTCTTATCTGCAATAGACAATTCAAACTCTGTTCTTTAGAAAAACGGTCAAGAAATATTTCAGTTCATAATTCTTGTTTAGGCAGACTAAGCATTACTTCAGTTATGGCAGTTGTGCTTGAAAAATATTACGAAGGTTCCATCAAATTTAAAGAACCAAATCACCCGCATATGTCATATTGAACCTTTTGCAGTACTCCAAGGGTGAAGAAAACGCATCTAAGTAACTATGCAATCAAGTTTTGTTTACATCCAGATGAAATTTCAGATAATTCAAGCTATGCAACCATATGACAAATAATAGCATAGTAGGTGCATTTGTTAGAAATCTTGATTAAATCCAGTGCTTTCCACCTTTACAAAGGAAAAAGCTATATTTTACAGCATTCATCCTTAAAATATGGACCAAATCACCACGTTATTTACTTATGTCATTTGCATGCATAAGATAATTAGTTATGAATGGAGCGAAGATGCTTAATTTCACCAAACAGAATGCGTTCTGTATGGATTTTCCCCTTAATGCTATCCAGTGCATGACTACACTAAATAATCTTGTTAGATATGCCCTTCATTTTTCTACATTTGTGCCAAAGTCCAGTGCAATAATTTTAAGTTATTTAGATTAACCAAGACTATATTACGTATGTTAGGTACTAACATAGACACAACATATATAAATATAGTATTGTGTATGTTGCATTTTCAAGCAGTAGTTGCTTAATAAATAAACTGCTGAACTTTTAGTGCAAGAAACCTTTCCTGAACTGGCTGAATTACACCTTTTTGCTCTCATCCTAATCAAAAGTAAAAAGGATGAACTCGGTATTTGACAACAAACTATTGAATGCAAGTAAGAAAGAAGACAGCAGAAAAAAATATTGATGATTTTCTTGGGAGTACATTTGGATGCAATAACAGCTGATTGGCTCAATTAGTGCAGTGATAATCACTTTGATAGGCAGAGACTTTAATTTGCATCGTCATACATTGCTACCTTATGTGTTGGGGACTGTTCATTGTTTCCTATTAAATAGGGCATAATGCTTTTACCTACAGGTATTATTGATTTTCTGCTATGTGCAAGAAAAGACATATTTTCAATTAATAGAACAATGATTTTCTAATATTAGAAAATGTTTTTTAAATATTATAAAAATTTACAGATTTTCTAATATTTGGAAATTATTTTGTTATATTGGAAATTGATTTTCTAATATTAACAAATTCCGTGTCTGATATTAGAAAATATTGATCTATGTCCCGAACTACCTGTCAGAATCCATATAGTATCTAAGCTAAAAAAATTATTTCAAGATTAGTGAAAACATGTGACTATTCCGCCAACTTAATCTAAAAAGTAAAATGTAACTTAAAGAACAGCACTACGAATGTAGTAAACATATATACATTGAGATAAGGGAGCATAAAAACTATAAACTTAGTTTAGATCTTAATAAAAGTTATTGCATTTAAGAAGGATATGAAATAAAGGATAAATACAGATGATGAAAACGAGGTAAAGTTGTTAGCAACAATTATTACTTGGGTCATGCTAGAAGAACACTTTTGGAATCAATAACTAACATAAAACCAATAATATGAGGAACTTAAAGGCTGAACTGATTAGTGTAGATCTACTTAACAAACTAAAATTCAAGCAGCACGAACAAAAGGGAATATTAAAAACCCTGATTAAAGGGCATTATGCATTAATATAATTTGCACTGAACTTAATGCTTCATATTTCACAGATCTATGAAACGTTTGCATCGTACATGTAGCTAAGTGCTTTGTTACTCATTTGTATTGCATAAAGAAGTCCCACCTTTTTGGTCATGCAGGTCTTTGAGAACAAAGGGTGGTTGTTATTGTATTTGTTTTTCTTGTTGATAACAATGATGATGTTGATCCTGGATATCATTTTTAAAAATAAGGCATTTAGAAAAACACCACCACCACCAAATGGTATTGAATCTACAAGCGCCAGATTCAACCCACTCTGCTATCGGTATTCACACCTCACAGTGTGAAAAATTTTAATGTGGCTAAAGGTACTGCACAGGGTATGTGTATTATATTTTGTATCGGTAAATCAGTCTATCCTTTGTGACAAGGGAGGTATAGAGTTTAATGTTTTGTTTTTGTTTGGTTTGTTTTTGTTTTTTTCTATTCAGAGTAATATATCTTGAAGAAAATCTTTGCAAACGAAATGAAATAAATGTGGAACTTGAATCGCTTAAATTCACTTCTTTTGATTTAGTCTGAATTAGTTTGATGATACTCAAATTAAGTTAATAACAGTGATAACTTTTCTTTGGAATGAAAAATGAAGACGTCATTCAACCATTCACAGCTATGTTTACAAAGGAGGGGAAGTTGGGGCTTTTGGGGTTTCCATGCTTCTTTGTTGCTGATTATTCTTGTATTTTCACCAAATATTAATTAGAACCCAATTGGTAGCTCAGTCCAAAATGATGGGTAGGGGACACCCGTTTAGGCTTCTGTTTTGCTTACTATTTGTTCTTATTTTTGTCAGATATCAAAAGGAACCAACTGTGCAGAAGTAAAACATACTGTTGATGGCAAAACATACTAAGTTTGGGAAACCAAACAAGAACCTTTTTATGCACATCACAAACAACCCTGGGTACTCAAATAAGGCATCAAGAAAATGGACAGAAGATAATACACAGAATGGCTACACTGATGACTCAAAGCAACATCCAAAGTATATGGCAAAGGTTTGTTTTATCTTATCCATTTTTCACGCTTTTCGATGATGCTATTAGTTCGACCAAGTGTGTGTGCTGTTAGGTCGCACAACTCCTACAACAAGAAAACAATGTTTTCTTCAGATTGCGCACTTGTGCCTTTTTTTTCACAGTAAAACTTGAAAGGTGGTGCATGAACATCAGCAATGCATGATAAAAGGCACACAAAAATGTCCCCAAAATATGTCAATATCTTTTGCTATATTGTGCTCTGTGTTCTGACAATAAGGCAAGTTCACTAAGTCCTCAACATGCATGATTTTGTATCACTTGAGCAACACGGCAAGCTTCTCTTGGGTCAAGATTTTACTTCAGGCTTTAATAGAGCTCTCCTGCATGAATCAAAGAATTACAGGATGTCTCACTTTTTCACACTGAATACTTGAGTCATTGAAGGTGATAATTGACTGATAAGATAATATTTAATTATAGTCGACATGATTTAAAACAATTCAACATTAATTTCTAATGAGCTTTTTACTGACATACATAAAAAACAATAAAGTCATTAAATCAAACATGGATTTGCAACACATACCAACACAGGCTACAATATTGCAAAACATGTAGTACATAACATATAAATATAAGCAAGCAAAGCAGTTTACAAATGTAGTAATTAAAAGTGACTTTAGTATTGAGGTAACTAAAAACCCACAGGTTAGGACCTGAAGGATGCAAAAAATAAAGTTTAGGTAACTTAAAATTATTGGTTAAAATCAAAATTTTAAATTTCATTAAAAGCAAAAGCACTAATTTAGGACTAAAAGCATGCTGAGATGTAGATTAAGCCTTGCTTAAAAATAAAGGAGCTAACAGTAGGGCACTTGATGGTACATAAGACAAGGACAGTAAAACAAAACGATAACACAGATATTAGTTATTGTCATCATGGCAGGAGAGTTGGAGGGGGAAGAGGGTATTATTTGCAGACATTACATTGACAGTCTTTACTATTCCAGGATAAAATTAAGGATCTTAATCAATTAAAATTTGATTTGTCTCTAAAGTGATTAGATACCTCTTTCCATAAAATGGCAACTGCATATCTAAAAGATTTTTTAGTCATATATCTAATATAAATGTAAGTACCATGAATTATTAGATCATAGGAAACGGTTGAATTTAAATAATGACAATAGCTATGGGGGCTTTCCCTCAGTATCTGATAGGTGCCAGGAATGATAGTTCAGTCGATCAGGCGTAAAGAATGCACAAGAAAATAGAATAATCACACTGCTTATATCTCAAATAATCGCACTGCTTATATTCCATATAAAAAATGTTGCCTCCAAAGTAAAAAAGTAACATTTCAATTGTTAACAACTGTGCAGCAATTTAAAAGAAAACAAACATGATAGAGCTCCTGTATGTGTAGGCATTGTTATTTCATAGATGTACTGTACAAATTCTTGTATTAAATAAGAACATATAATAATAATTGAATAATAATCTTGTATCAAAGAAAACTATTAGTATGAATTTTCTGCAGTAATTCAAAGGAACTTAATGTAAATGTTTGTAAATGTGGTGATGTACTATAATAAGCAATGAATAAGTAAAATATCAAATAAAAGGCAGGGTCCTCTGAAAGTGCAAAGAGCCCATAAGCTGGATCCAGGTGGCCCTTATGGCCCATTCTTGGTAAACTGGAGAAAACTTGGTTAACGATGACACTTCCAGATATGCTTCCACGGCGCACGATTGCGCGAATTGCACAACATTGGTATGAATTCGCGCATTTGGAAAGCAGTGATGCGCGAGAACTCCCGCAACTTGCTTCAAAGTCGCGCATATAAAAAATGTACTATGCGTGGCAGTATACAAACATTATTTGTAACTGTTAACTGTTAAGATAAATTGAATAAATAAGAGTTGAAAAATAAATTCAAAAGTAAGGATATTTTTTTTTTCTTCACAATACCTCTTTCCATTCTGCAGATGTACGGTAAGACAAAAGGATACTTGGAAATCCCGCTAATTATTTATAACCGAAACACGTGTGTCCTATGTGGGGGTTCTGCAATTGATGCCCTTTCCTCTCATTTGCGCATGCGATAACTTTGGTGCATTTCCGGAATGTGTAATTGAGTGCAAGGGACAGTTTTTATGCACAAATTTAATGCCGCATCCACTAGCCCAATATAAAAAATCATAAAAAATAAAATACACAAGTGAGGTCAAAAAGGTCCATATTTTTGGATAGCTATATTAAAACAAAGCATAAAAATAGTATTCACTTGACCTGACAAGTCAATGGCAGTTCATAGCAAAAGAAGTTTATGCACCCCAACCCCAAATTTATACCTGCATTTTTCACGTCCGAAGGTCATTTTTGACACCAAGTGATGCTCACAGTGCAAACACAAGCCCTTTTCCTAGGTGATTTTTCCGCAAAACATTGTGTACTAAACAGCTTGATGCAATTCAAAATAGTTGCCATCCAAGCCGTTTTTGAGATATTCTTCTTGCCTTGAATCCACATGTTTACTACTATGGGTGGCTAGCTCTGCTTCCTAGCCGACTATTGGTATTTCACTGTCTACATACTGTGAACTGGCTATGGGAGGTGTACATGCCTCACATCAATTTGAAGAACAACACAAGCCCGAAACAACTAATTCACAAATATATCCATATCTTTAATTATTAAACAATAATAGTTCAAAAAGTCACATCATAGCTTTAAGTTAAGAAATTTGACAGGGGCCAATTTACGAAACTGTCCCCTGCCACCTTAAACATTTGGCTCAAAATATTTTCTGTCAAAAGCTGTGTACATATCACATATTTAGACATTATCTAGTAAAATGGTATAAAGGAAAATGTTTTGTATGCAAAACTAATGATGTTATTACTCTTTTAGAAAAGTGACTACTTTGCGGCAAAAAGCATTGCATTGTGTATATTGTGAGTTGTGACTGCCTGCATTTGTTCAAAGATTTAAAATTGTGTGCAACCTTGGATGCTTCTTGTCTTTGTTTTATCACTATGGCATCAGGACAGACCCAAAATTCCTTTACAATGCTGCTTGAATGCCGAGAAGGGACTTTGGAGTTACAGATTTTAGGAGTGAATGACAGAAATACTATGTTTGTTGTCAATGACAAAACTGAAAAGGTTGTATAAACTGTTCTAGCTAACTTAGTAGAAATAAACCACACAGTAAAGCAAATAATGTACTTTAGAAGTAATTTTATTCTCATATAAAAAAAAATAGTTCCTAACCTTCCATTATTGTTCTGGTGGTGCTAATAGCAGCAGCAATGTTGTGTGGAGGGTGGGGATGAGTGGGAGGTAATCACAACAGCCTAGCTAATTAGGAGAGATCAAAGTTTAATCAACAAACAATAGGCCAGGTCAGAACATTGATATATTGCTGTGTGGGACCCTACTAAGCTTACAAAGTGACATATCAAATAAATCCAATGATAAACAGTCACTGAAACTGACCATACATATATAAATACCCCATACAATTTAACAGAGAAATTTCTGCTCAGACTCCCATTCACTTACAACTGACATGAATGATTTTTGGAGTTGACAAAATGATAGTAAATAGTACGATAAAGTATAGAACAAATATTAAGAGTGAACAATTCAGTCCCAGATATGGAATCATTTCAACTGCTTGGCTTGTAATGAGTACATACCACAAAACACAACTCTTGCGGCAGCTAAATCTGTCCTTCAAAGTCAATATCTTGTGCACTTAGATCAGGATTAGAATCTGGATCAGGTTCAAGTTAGTACTTCTATCAGCATGACCGGTCAATTAATCATAATATTTTACTATGCAAATTGAGACCTGCAAAAAGAAAAGAAACAAGTGATACCGATGCACTTTTAATATTCAGTGGAAACATGAGAATTTAAGAGGAAAAACTGTATTGTTAACTGAAGCAAACTTTGTGAACTAATTAGAATGTTTCAATCCCATGAATGTAAAAATGTTCTTCCTGTTGTGAAAATCCATGAAAGACGAAGCATGTACTATTTTTACCTCCAGTTAATAAAGGCAGAATAACTCTGATTTTGGCTAGGGGAATTGGTATGCCAAGAAAAGAATGATCTGCTCTTTTGACAATTTACATTCTAGCTATCAAAAGAATTGTTGATCACTATTTGCAAGACTGTTCCATTGGCAGCTTTCACCTTTCATAATAGTATGTTTATTTATGATTTCTCTGAAGTATATGTGCTCCTGCGGAGTTAAATTACTTGGAAGAATGCGTGACAACAGGTTATGTAATTGTTTTTGTGTGTCAGTACTGAAATATGAATAATATTCATTAAAATAGAAGTGCAGAGCTATACACCTACAGAAAGAGCAAGAAAATACATTATAATCTCCATTATTTTCCCATATCTAGTAAGTTCGGTCCAAAATATGTTATTTTGTCATGATGGAAATAGCTTTAACATAGAGGTGCAAATCACAGTTACCTCCCCCTCAACTGAGTCTTCCATACAGCAGAGAGTAGTATGTGAAAAAGGAAGGTAGTATAATGATGCTAATGCATAAAAATTACTTACATACATATGTAATGCTATAAATATATATGTAATGCTATGAAAAATGAAGTGCTTTAAAAAAAATAACTATATAAGAATGTCTTTTTTCACAGAAATTTATAATAATTTTCTAAAGGAAGATTTAAACATTTTAATCTCAAAAATATATTGGAACGAGTAAGTATTTAATTAGAAGAAAAAACAAACATCCTTATCCATTAAGTCCTAATATATTTTCAGTGTGAAAGTTTAAAACAGATGATTGATGACATCAGAAATGATCAGACAGAAGTTGTTAAAAAGCTTGACATTTTGGAGTAAGTATTGGAGAGGCATGATAATTACTATTAACCAAATGTGAAGAACCTGAACATTTTTCTTTCTGCCAAAAGATACAGGAAAAGGTATCTTTTTTTGCGGGTCAGTATAAGGAAGAGGATTTTCTATAATTTGCTGCAAAGTCGTTGTTCAACAACTTTCCATCATAGCTGGTTTCTTTGTGGACTACAAATTGTTAGCTATCAGATATGAAAGATATCCTTAGATTTTAAGACATCAGCCTTTAAAAATTTATAATTTTATTATATTATCAACTGTATGTACCTCACTGTTTGAAAGTTTTGTGATAAAAAGCAAATGTAAATTTTTTTATACAGCAATTATTTATCTACGTACATGATATAATTTTTGTTGCTTACTCTGTATACCCATTTTAATTGATCAATTTCTTTTGTAGTTTGCCTTTTATTTTGCCCAACTTCATAATTTACAATAGATGGTTTACAAGAATTCTTTACTTTTACACTTTCAATAATGATAAAAATTGAAAGAGTCAAAGATATTTTCATGTTCTACAGGTCCAGAAGATGTACAGCCATGGCAGGTTGCAAATCTAGACACTGCAAGCAGATATCAGGTAATGTGTTCAACTTTTCTAAGTATATAAACTATAACATTCAGCTTACTATCTCTTAGCGATGTCTATAGCTTTGCTACTAAGTCAAATATATATTGTAAGTATGTATCTGCCACAATGTTTAATGTATGTAGCATCTTGTGATATATTAACTTTGTTTATTTGCTGCTCATCATTTTTTAACATTTTTACATCAAATAGGCCTTGAACAGTGTTGCACCTAGGATCCCAAGGTCAGGGGACACAGTGTCCCTCACCCTCCAGATTTGGGGAACACACAATATTTTAAAGGGACAAAGGAAAATTCTAGTACATAATGCACTAGAAGTGCATAAAAATGAGATAATCTTATTTGCTTGGACAGTTTGCCACCTTAACTTTCTCATATTTTCCTTGGACATTTACATTATTGCAATAAACGTTTTATCATGTGATCAAGTAACTCATGAAAACATTAACATGTTTGAATATCTGGTTAACTTGAAATGAACTGCACCATGGAATTTTCTATTCTGGATCTTGCTGTCATTTAACTTTAGTGTTCACTCATTATCTACTAGCATTTATTATAATAAATACCAAAGTTTTCCTAATTACTTTTCTTTTAAAAGTATTAAATCATGAATCAAATGACAAATTGTGTATTTGCATAAATTACATGTATTACCTTTTTTCGTTAATTCAGCCTGAGAATAAATGAAATCTTCACTGCCATACATTACAATAGTGGTAGTCAAAGACTTTAGCAACTCGACCAACTACCACAAACCTTGAATGATTTCATTGCCAGAATCATTGTTTTGAAATGGATATTCATTGCCATCTTACAGGTATTATCACTTTTAGCTACTTTGGCCATTGCTAGCACCAATATAGACGGGGATGCACATCCGCATAGGAAAAGTGTAGGTATATTTGTTTTATTTTTTTTCCTCACAAAAAAAAGCGCCCAGAGGGATGTAGAGAGTCAAGCCTCGGGGACATAGGACAAAAAATTCCGGGAAACCCGTGCACCTGTGCTCTAGGTACAACACTGCTTGAACATCTGTTGTTTTGTTTTGTTTTAAACATTTTTTTATTGTTTTATTAAGCAGTATGGGATTGGACACAAGTTAACTATCTCATCTGTTGTTCAAATGGTCTTCTAATATTCTGCGACTTCATTCATACTTAAAGATAATCGTGGATAACTTCAGGGTGAAAGAGTGAAAGGTAAATACGAGAACATAATCTTTTCCATTATATACAGGTCATGAGGAAGCATCGTCCTCTGCTTCCAGCACCCTTGCTCATACATCTGACAAAGGAGATTCAGGTTTGGCTGAAAGATTGCGGATGCTGGAGCACCTGAGGAGAACACACACTTCTTTAATCGATGACAATAGGGTCACCAACATCGAAAATACTTCAGAATATAACAAAAGTCTTGTTGTTCAGACTGGATCACACAAAAGAAAACCACAGGCGAGAGAGTTTCGACGGTTTAAAACTGACACAAAGGAAGACAATAGGATAGTGTCCTATGAAGCTCAGATAGAACATGTTAGAGATAAAAAAAACTCACAAAGCAGAACACAAGCTAAGGAAGTTACAAGACACTCCCAGGATGATCATTTCCCTGCAATGTCACACAAAAACAAAACTGAAACAAAAACAGAAATATTATCAACTGAAGAGTCAATGACAAAGCTTCGGACATATGCATCTGAAGATATAATGCCCAAGTCAAAGAAAATGTCAACAGCATATTCAATGAAAGTTGCTGTTAAATCACAACTTGACTCTAAAATGAAGCAGGCACTTGGTTGTCAATGCAAAACGATTACAATTGATGAGGAACAGTAAGTTTATAAATTACGCAACTAGTGCAGAACAATATGTAGTAGAATTGTCACCACTTTCTCTTGAAAAAGTATTGCTGAAATCAAACCGTTTATTAAGCAAACTATTGCCTAAAACATAATCTGCTACTTTTTTGCATATGGGCCCAGAAAGACAAATATACTCGAGCTTTCCAGCAATAACTGTCTGTTTCAATTGAATGGTGACAGGACCGATGAATTTAATGGTCTTGCTAAAAAAATATTGCTCAAAATTTGCCTTTTTTCAGCTTGGTTCAAAATCCTGCCAGGTGATATTTTTGTATCCAACGTACAACAATTTAGATGCACTGGTCAAGAAGTATTTAAAAATAAAGCATTAGCCTCTATACTCGCATTCACATTTCATATTATCCGATAACACGGAAAAATGTATTTACTCTACAATGATTTCCCAAAGAGATTTTACTGAAATGTTTATAAGGGTATGGGGAAATAAAAAAAAAGTCTCATTGAGAGAAGGCATTATTAAAACCAAAGCTGTAATTTTCTGTACTGGAATATTTATCCATGTCCATTATGAATGACCCGTCTGAACTGAAGCTTACTACAAAATTTGTATTTGCACAAATGTCTGTTCCTTCAAATGCAGGAACAGATTCAAGGGCAGTTTAAGGTATAATTTGTTTAAATGTACCCAAAACTCTCCATATTTGTCTTTTTTTTCACCTTCACTGATCAAAAACTAATTTCACTTTGACAATCAAAAGATTTTTAGTTTTATGCAAAACTGGATATTAAGTTTTTCTTTTTTATCTGTATAATGCTTTATTTTTACTAAATTATATCCATAGGATATATGTAGTTGACTAATAATTTTTTTTATAGACATGGAGACTAACAAATGGTAATTTTATCAGCTAAAGTATTTCAAAAACAAAATGTCTGCACCAAAGCACCAGTATCCACATAACCTTCTCAGTTATCACTATCTCGCATGTCCCCACCCACCCTCAAGCTCCGCCCCACTGGATCTATTTTCTAAACTTTTGTGCACATCTACAGACCACTCCATATCATGCTGCAATGTGTGAAGTCTCTGTCTTAAACGGTATATGAGGAGTTGCACGACATTACTCGTACACATACATGTGCCAGGGAGGGCAGGATAACAAAATCCACACCTTTATTTGAAATGTGTGTGGTTTCACTAAGTTGTTACATTCTTATCTTCATCTTATTTCTATAAATATTTTTTAAGATTGATAAAATTTCATTTTTAGGATGAAGAATATGATGCAGCCTGATGGAACCATAGACTTTAAGCTTGCATTTCAAACCATAACCAAGCTAGCCAATATCCCAGAACTATCGGAACACATTCAGTAGGTAGAAAGGCAATATATTTCATTTTAACAGTGATCTGGAATTTTAAAAAAAATAGACACATTCAGTAGATTGCAAGACAAAATATTTGATTTTAACAATGATCCAGAATTAAACAAAAAAATGGCAGTAGATTGCGAGGACAAATAGAAAATATAAAAATAAAGGCTTTTATAGAAGGAATTTAGGCTCAAAATCCCCACCATTACCACCTTTCTTTAATTACAAAAAGCAAAGATCGTTTTTGTTAATAATCAATTATTTTACTATATTGTACAATATAGTGACTATTGATGTTAACTATTTGTAACATTTTATGTTAAAATGCCATTCACTATACCTGAAAATTTAGAATAAAGTCACAAACAACACTTTGGTAGTTTTAGATAAATTAGTACTAAATATACTGATATAAAAATTCAGACGTCAGAGATATACGTAGTACATGCAGGAATTGACCTATCAACAACTGTCAATCAGTTACTGGTTATCAGTGATTTCAGAGACCCGCTGATCAATGAGATTGTGAGCCATCTTACAGTCATTATGAAATCACCTCGTTGACTGACTATATGCCTATATAACATGTGCACATTTATTTTTCCAAGTACCCTAGATATGCTACTGAGATACTCCGCAGTGTTTATGAAATATGTATGCAAATTTTCACAAGAAATTCTTTCCAAAATCATATGTTAGTGAATATGCAGAACACAGTTTATAGGTTAATTGAGAGCAATATAATATTGATAAAGTTTTACAACACAACAATGGGCTGAATTAATTGTGATAAAAAATGTACAAGAAATTAGCTTTTGTAATGATTTCATTCTAGACACATTATCATACCTTAGTTCTAGAGTAGTTCTTTTGGCAATTGCCTTAGGCCAACAAAAAAATATGTATATGTGTTTCCTATTGCACCGGTTTTAAATTAGGGTAGGTAGGTAGGTTATATATATATATATATATATATATATATATATAATATTTCAAGTGCTATAAAGTACTAGGCAAAACCGGCTCAGTTAGATGCACAAATCAATTTCGGCAATGTGATTTTTTTTTACCATGGGGGTGAACAAGTGCTAGGGTCAGCAATGAGAAACAGGGACAGTCGGCCTACTGGAAACACACACATTTTTTTTTTTGTTGGCCTTATCAAGAAACACTTCTAAGTGACAAGGTTGTATTTGCAAGTGGTAATTAAATCACACAGTTTTGTACAGTTTGTTGTTTGGTAAGTCTTATTGTTATGTAAAATAACCACAATTATATTCTTTGAACAAAAAAGGTTTTAAGAAAATTGAAACTTGTAATTTATTTTCATTAGAAATGCATACACTTTGGAGTTGAGTGGAAATGGTAAGTTAATCAAATTTGACTGTTTATAGCATTAAAAGAAGGACTAATGCATGTTATGAAGAAAATTTGACCTCGTTAAGCATTGTAATTA
Organism: Margaritifera margaritifera; assembly: GCA_029931535.1. Taxonomy (NCBI): domain Eukaryota; kingdom Metazoa; phylum Mollusca; class Bivalvia; order Unionida; family Margaritiferidae; genus Margaritifera; species Margaritifera margaritifera. The sequence goes on from JAQPZY010000531.1 coordinate 95,301, forward strand.
AAACAACCACATTTTGATAGAGAAAGCCAAGATATGTTGTTTTGATTTTCTTAATTTAATCAGCAGTGAAAGCATAGCTAATTTCGAGAAATCACTTTACCCTAGAACAGGTGATTTTTATCGCTGTAAGTTTTTCACAGAATTCCCTGAAAAATATATGTATATCAACTTATTATTTTTTCGGTTAAAAGGAACCAAGTAAACTAGAGTAATATGTAGATATTTATCTATTCATCTTAAGTTTACAGAAGGACTAGATGTGTAAAATATTAGTATGGCAAAATAAAGCAGCATGTAAGAAATACTCCTTATGTAGTAACTAGGAGTTCGGTCTGGTCCATTTTGTAATATGTAATAATAAAGATTACATGAACATACATTTTTCCACAACAACATATTGGCTTTATACCTTGGAGTATTTCTTTGTTTTTCTGTTTAATGTATTGATTTCCCTTTCAATGTTGCTATTTCTCTAGCTATTTCTCTCCATTTCACTCTCACTAGTTCTCTACGAGAGACATTGCTTTGGTTTTCAATGTAAAGGACTGGTTTGATTTGCTTGTTTATGGTGTTGTAACAGATGCAGTTTTATATTGTGCTGGAGTAAATCAAACCTGCACCTCACGAATCCTATGACTTGACCACTGGGTCACTACAGCTGATTTTAAATGTAACGGAATTAAGAAGACACACAGAGACATAATTATTTGATCTTAGTAATTAAAACTATATTGACAGGTTTTCCTTGCATGAATATGTCAACATTAACGTGTTCCAATGAACTGGACTTTGCATATCTATCTGAGTATGAAGATGGTAGGTAGTACCTATGTTTTAATAGTTCAAGTAAATATAACATTTATATCTCCCTGCCTGAGTATATGAAGATGTGAATTTATATATAATCGGTTTATGACCCTTTAAAGGTCATACAGTTCATTTTTCAACAAATTTGGAAATGTCACAGTATTAAAAGAAAATTTATATCATTAAGTTATTCTTATATGAACTCGTCAATTAATTTATTTTTGCAAATTTGCCTTCGTGTTGTTAAAACTCTTGCCTTTCACTGCAATTATAAAGATATTGGAATCTGTTAGAAATGTGCACGAAGGTGTAACCAATAGATTCGCAAAGTATGGATCAGGATGATTCGCTACTTCTTGGTCAGTCTGTTCATTAAATGATGTGCATGGAATTGTGGTGCTGATCCTAGCCATTGTACCAGCTCACCTACAGTTGGCACAGGGCTACTATTATTAGAGCTAACTAATCTCTATTTAATGCTGTTACATCTTTATGGATAATCAGTTGTAGCTTGCTTAACTGATAATTAATAATGACAATAACGATAAAAAGCTGTAAACTTTAAAATAAAAAGAATGTACAGGCTAGAGCCCATATGAATTATCAAGCTCACATAAGCTGTAAAATAAATTGTTTATTGTTGCTATTTCCAAGCAGTTTGAATTTTAAGGTTCTTTAAATTATAAAAAAGACTATTTATTGCATCTAGTACATATGTATGTGTGTTAGATCTATGTGACTAGGTTTGTTGCTATATATATTCGACTGATTTGATCTATGATATATTGTGTTCATCTTTATGTTTGATTTTTCAATATACTTGATTCACAGCTGTTGAAAGTGTCTCCAGTATCAAAATTGTCAACAAATGTGTAGGAAATATCTTTATGTTTGTTTACATGTCAGCACAGTTAAAACTTGTCTGTCTTTCAAAAGGAGAGCTTTTTCCAAGCATTCTGATTTTTTATTTTTTTTTAAATCTTGACGAAAAGGCAAGAAACACAGAGAATCAGGGAATAGTGTTGAAACCATTATATGTTTGGATACATCAGAGTCCATGAAAGGACCATTGTGGACAAAAGCTATTACATTTGCAAAGAAGTTTATTCAAGGTTTGTATAATTGTCTCAGAGTAAATAACGCCACATTTAACAATTTTAGTGCATATATACTGCTTATGCATGTTAAGAAAAGTTTGTATATACCAGGTTGTTCTGATAATGTTGATATGTGCTTGTTTGTTATCTTCATAAAAACATCTGCTTTCATTTGAGTATTTTCTCTGTACAAATAGAACAAAATAGCATTTCCTAAATGGTAATAATGATGTAAATTTACAGTATTCAGACAGCAGGCAAATCCAAAGCCAGCATTAAGAGAATATCTTTTACATGTACACATAATACTGAAATATTTATTCTTTAAAACTTATTTTCATTCATCCTACCTGTTTATGGGTTCATATTTCACATGAACTTTGACAATTATGGTGTTTATATTTTCTTTCTTTCTGCTTCAGGTTTATGCATTAAATAATTTCACTCTCTAAATCGTCTTCGTTTTTTCTATGCTAATTAAAAGAATGCAATAGTGTACACTGAAGTAAAGTTTTATACATGCAAATTTTGAAAAGACACATGACATTTGAAGTTATTACACATATTGCCCCACTGAAACTAACCCAAGAAAATTTGTATCTGTTATTGTAACCTAATTGTCAAGTTTGTCAGACATGAAAGTTCAGTCCATAACTATTCTTGTTTGTTGTTTATCAGTATTTTGAAGAAGTTTCACATTGAAAGTATGAATTTGCATAAATACCAGTCTCTTTTGTTTTTGAGGAAGTTTCACATTGACAGTATGAGATTGCATGAATACCAGTCTCTCATCATCTCATGCATTTTTACTTGGTTTTATAATTATTTTTCTGGGGGGGGGAGGCATTCATAATTGATTTCTTTATTTTTCTTTTATTATTTTATTTTATTTTTTTGCAACAGAAGTGAAAAACCAGCCATGTGGGGATTCAAGTGTGTTTGAGCGAATAGGACTCGTTACTTTTGGACATGTAACACGTGTACAAGTACATCTTACAAGACATTATCAACAAGTTCTATCAAAACTGGGTAATGCAAAAATTTTACAAGTGTCCCTTTAGGTTCCACTATAATTGTTCTTTGCAGAAAAATAACCTCTTACATGTATAATTGCTGTCTATTCTGTCTTTTGAATATTCATAAACATGTTGAATGTGATCCATTACAAATATATTATGGAATAGGAGAGTGGAATAGAGTATAGTCTAGTGTAATGTAGTATAGTGTAGAGTAGTGTAATTTGGTGTAGTATATCATAGTGTAAATATAGTAAAGTACAGTATACTAAAGTATAGTATCGTAAAGCAAAATGGAATCTCTTCAGAAGGAATTACTGTATAGGAAGCCAGATTGATAAAGTACATTATTTTGTACAATGTAACAGTTATTTTTTAAATATATATAAAACCAATCATAAAGAAAGATATTTTTGCATTGAAGATACGCTTTCGCCCAGTGGTTCCAAACCAATGATGTCAGGTTTAAAAATGTGTAAAGCTGCATTTAGGGGTGCAGGTAAGTGACATTTTAAGTTTTAAAGGTTGTCGGTCAATATTTATTGTTTGTTTCCTGTTTTATATAATGTATGATATAATATAGTAATTTTATTTTAGACTTAAGTCCATAGGTAAAAAACAGCAATTTCACACAAGATATGACCAAACAAATATTAATACAACAGTTTGCTCCAATGATTAGTTACGCAAAGTGAAACACTTCTTTTAATATTCTGTTATTACAACATACTAGCGAATTTATTTTATGAATGAATACACTCTGTTTGTAAGCAAAATGAAAAGGCTGTTAACATTGTTATTGATAAACATTCCCGATGTGCTGTGGTACCTATAATAACACATTATAAATCTAAATCCATTGTTGTAGTAGACATTTAACCGTGTCATTGTAGAATGTGAACAAATTTGTCCAGAGAGGAGTACAATACAAATTCATACAATAGGATTTGAAAAACACTATTTTTGCATCAGTATGTAGTCTTTTTGTGTTGTACTCTATATCATTTGTTAACGCTAAATGCTTGCATATACTTAATAATTTTTATAGTCCAGTAGTATATGTATATGGGCTAAGTACAGACATATCAGTAAAACTGAAGTTATTCATATTAAAACACTTATGTTGCATCCAGTACAAGACCTTTTCAAATCACGATTAAGGTCATCAATATGTATGTTAAACAGAAATGGGGATAGAACACATCCTCACTGCACACCATGAGTCACATGGAAAGGCATAGAAGTTATTTGACCCCACAGTACATAAAATTGTTGTTTGTCATACCAATTAAAAAGCAAACTAACAACATACAGTACAATGTTTCTCGCAATTAGCTATCTGAATAGGGTCCAGTGATTTATTCTGTCAAAAGCTTTCCTAGCATCTAAGAAGCATACATAAAATGGACTACTATAACATTTATTGACATAGTAGTTAATGACTTCCTTAAAGACAGACAGAAACGCATCAGTGGGTAGATATCGCCTAAAGCCAAACTGATTTTGAGTTCTAGTTCACCTCTTCGAAGCAAAATTATTTCTAAAGCTTTGGATATCACAGTGGCCATGACAATAGGTTGATAATTGTTTTTATCAGATACATTGCTGGTCTTCAGCATGCAATTTAAACAAAACATAAGTAGCACACACAACCTTTCATTAGCATATTTAAGGTGTTCTGCTTGAAGAGAATCAGCAGCTGGTGAACAACCAGTTTTTAGCTTAGCAATAGTATCAATAATCTCGTGCAAATGTACAGACTCATTATCTCCATATGCAGTATGTTTATTCAAATCAGTATACTACTTTTTTGTTTTTCACCTTTATTGAATTAGGAATTTAACAATAATGACATTGCCACATTTCAGTAATGTCTTGCTGGCCTGTCACATTACCCACAGAATTGGCTAGGTGAGAGCTTTTTCAAGGCTTTCTGTAATGAATTCACATCTTTACTGTTCATTACTGTTCAACTTCTTGGCACAGGAGTCAACCCTACCATAATGACGGTAAATCTTGGGACACTATAAGTTTTGGGACAACCTTAATTATTTTCAAAACTAATAATTTTTTTATGACCAATAAAAGTTTGGACACAAAATTATAGCAATTTTTTCATGTACTTTAAGTCTAGGGACACCTTAGAGATATTTTTTTCTCTATTGATTGCTTGGCATATTTTATCAATCGTAACATTATATTTTATTTAAAAAAAGAACAAACAAAAAAAGACTATGGATGTTAAGGGACTATCATTATGTATTATTAGATAGCAGTGTTATGAATTAATATAATTTATTTGAAAAATAAAAATATATACTTAATTTTCCTCAGTTTTCTTATTATTTCTATTTCAAATATGTATAATTTCATCTGACGATGACAAGCATTGAGCATTAGCTCAATATTGTAATCATATTGAAGTAACTTCTCCTGCTTTTGCTCTACTGGTAGTTTACTATTCTCAGTTTATGCATTACTGCATTAAATTTGTCAAAAGTCCCCAGTAATTACATTTTCTGGCATTAAAATTTAAAGACCTGTTTCATTCAAATGTGGTACCAGTATTACAACAACGAAAATAGTTTTGGTTAATCACTTGGATTTATAGTGACCTTGTTTACATCTTGGTGTCACCGCATGTACTTTGAAGATTTAAACTTGCACTGAATGAAGTACATCTCTTGGTTTTGAATCATAGGCACCACTACACTAAACATCAATAATGTCTCAAAAATACAATAAAGAAGTCTCAGAAATAATGCTTTGAAAATAATTGCAATAATAATGCTTAGTTTGCTTTGATATAAGCAACATTTAAATAAGTACATAGTTATTCAGCTACGGTAATCGTGCTAACGTTATGTTGTAAAAGGCTATATAAGGATTAATGTTGTAGAATAAAGGGGGTACCAGCATTGCCTTCAGACAAAATTCCATCTTTACCAAAGTCAGTTTGAGGATTTAAACAATTGACTGGCTTGGATTTCTGTCAGAAAACAAAAGACAAATCCACCTATTGTAATCAAAAGGAGCCAACGAAACAAACACCAGCATGCCAAAATCAAAAGTAGAATGAAAACACAAAACTAACATGGATCGATGATGATTTAATCAGTCTATATTGATAATTTTAACAAATATTAGGGTAGTTCTTTAATGAATATATGACAGTTATGTGAATATATGTTGGTTGTGTACCTAATATATTTATAAATATTCATTAAACATCTTTCTTTTCATATAGATTACATCACTTTGTAGGGTCACTTATATCACTGAAAATGGTAAATGTTGCACGCGTAAATCAAAGTAAATAAAACAGCAATGGATGTAAAGCTAAAATATGACCTGAACGAATGAGATTTGTTGAAACAGAACAAATAAAGCAAAATCTGCATCTAATAATTTTAGGAATGAACAAGGATATAAGTGACGCTAAGCATAATATGCACTGTGTAAGTAGGTCTACTGTACACTATAATACAGGTCTGCCGGAAAGTCTAAGCAGCCTATGAATTATAAAGTCTTTATTTACCTTTATTTTATTTCATGTTGGAGAAATCAGAAAATATGCACATGCAAACTCAATAACCTAACAACAATCATAATAGTTTATAACAGTTTATTGACACTGTCATTGAACAACAGCTGGTCATTGTTGTATGAGGTATGGCAATCTTGACAATTTTGTCTTTACATTTTTGTGTCTATAAGTGTTGGGACACCAAAAATGTTATATGTTTTACGTCCATACAAGTCTTGGGACACGAAAAATAATAATTTTTTCCTGTCCCAAGGCTTAATGTCATTACAGTATATCTAATTTGTGTTCAATCTTACATAATCTTAAGGTATACTTAAACTGGGCCCTGGATCATATCATATCATATATTACATAGAGAACTATGCTTACTATTATCACGACATACGATATAATAATTCCTAGCTTCTTTATGCAAATCTTTTTTAAAGTCAGGCCACCCCCCCCCCCCACCCCACCCCCCAAAAATATGTGTGTTTCCAGTCAGCCAACCGTCCCTGTTTCTCATTGCAGACCCTAGTATTTTTTTCCCCATGGTAAAAAAGAAAAGAAAAAAAAATCACATTGCCGAGTTTGATTTGTGCATCTAATGGAGCTGGTTTTGCCCAGTACTTTCAAGCACTTGAAATATTATTTGTTTCAACAACAACAAAAATTTTAAAAAAACAATAAAAACCACCTGCCTACCCTAATTTTAAAACCAGTGCAATAGGAAAAACACATATTTTTTTGTTTTGGCCTCATTCCATCCAAGTATATCCACTACCACATAATTTTAACAGTTAGCACTGCAGGCAACAGTATTACAGGCATCTGCAAAGACTTTTACAACAGCATGATTCAATTTATCAATAGCCTCCTCATGATCAATATTAACATATTTTACTGTGTTGCATAACACAGCTTCATATGGTATATGAACATTAAAGGTAGCATGTCAGTCATGTCCATATAACGCCTCATCAAGTCAAGTCACACCATATTCCATTTCACCACTATCCACATGTTGTACATTATCCCGCACAGATCAACAATTATAATATGAGACTTTCAGACTGCATTTCATGGAAATATTTTGTGTCTACTTATAGTAATACTATTCTAATTACTGTATGTGAATAACTAGTCAAGAATAAAAAACAATATTGCACAGCTCAATGATGAAATAGATTTGTGATCATGCATCTAGTATTTTTTATGCTGATAAAACTCTCTAACAAGAGTTTTTGATAACCAAACATTAGGAATAAGCAAAGAAATAACAGAAACCAATCTGCATATAATCTTGAATGAAGCATATAAATCAAATTTAACTTTCAGCTTCTCAACCTTAATGGGTCTCAAACCAGTCTGTATTTTAATATGAGCTGCTACATCACTCTCTGCTGTGTCCAGAGCAAGTTTCGTCACAAAGATTGACTTAACACCACATGTAGCCTAGAAGAAACAGCACTGCCAATCAATACAGTACCATTCTTCTTTGGTCTGTCTTGTGTTGTTCATCGAATAGAATTATTAATGTTTCCAGGTTTTCCCGGACTCCTTTCCTTGAACTGTAAGGTTCAATGACTTGATGGAATACACATTGACAAAGTTTCCTGACCACCTCTGCAAAAATTACATCATTCTTTAAATTATCATCCTTCTGCTCAGTCGCAATCAAAGTTGCATGGCTGTGAGAATGCAAAGAGCTTTCCAACTCCTTAGCAACAGTAAGGCAGCTGTTCAGTTCACCTTCCTCGCTCTCAACCCTTTCAACTATCTTTGCCCAACTTTATGAGATCAACCAATATGATTACCTGCAATATGACTTGCTCTACGAGAGTTTGTACATGTAGACTGATTTAATTAGAGAATCATTAATTAGCTAAGTGTAATATATTGAAAACTGCCCATATCATATCATATGCCAAATCAGGCTCTAAACACAGCTTTATTAGGGTTTTTTTCTAAAACAAATAGTAGATAGAGCCATATAAGAGCCTGCAAATAGGCCTATTGAAAGCCTTCCTTGCCAAGCATAGCTGTTTCGTTACACAAGCCATACAATGCTTGAACTACTAGGTAGATTTAATTACAAAAAAGAACTGAACAAAGTTAGAAACAATTAAATGGAAGTCTTTCTCTTTAAAGTTGATCCTTATGTTCCGTTTGCAAACCTTTTTGTAGCTAAGACATATGCATGTAAAATGTGTGAAAATATTGATGTCCACATCATTAAACACACAAAAGCATACAGTGTACAACTGTGACCTTTATCCATTCAATTTCCTAACAGGTCATAAAAAAAACCATGAATTCAACAATTACATGCAAAAAGTATGATGTTGCGGTATACAGAGTTTATGGTATTGACACCGTATAGGAAGATGAAAATGTCATGAAATGGATGTTTTCTCACTGGCCTTGTTATAGGTCTTCAGTTAGTCAAAGTCGATGACGTTGGTTGTATAGGTTCTCTGTCAGATTTAGTGGCACCTGTCTGGTTGTATAGGTCTTCAGTCAGTCATAGTGGCCCACATCTGGTTGTACAGGCCCTCTGGCCAGTGTAACCAGACTTGGACTAGTAGGACTGTTAGAGAACCTGTAGCAAAGCCAGTATGAAAGCATCCATTTATAACATAACAGTATTTAACTATTTGTGCAAGATGCCAAGCAATCAGATTGCTTGGGAACAAAACGAAAACAATGTGAATTGCTCTCATAAGGGCTTACTAAAAATGAGAGAAATATGTGATGTAGCAAGACAACATTAAAATATAATTTCACTTACATTGATAAGATTTAGGAGGAATGGAAAAAATATGGAGCTATCCCTGGAGAATAGTATAAATGAAAGGGAAGATGCACATGTAATGACTATACATTTTTTAGTGATTCCCCTTTTTTGTACCACATATATGACAAATTGGTTGAATACATGTATTAAGTTCTAAGTAATGTGAATGATAGGCTTGGTGAGCTAAATAAGGGATTGTACCATGATTGAAATATTTAACGAACTGAATGGATCATGAAAAGAAACATTAACTTTGTTCAGAACAAATACTTAAGTCTTTACTGTATGATGGCGACTTTCTCATCAGATCTTGCCCGTGTTTTAAATTATGTTAACCCATGGCTAGGCAGTTGGGTTCCAGTAACTGGTATTCCATGTATAGGCATTACCAAGTGATATATTGACTAATGAATTTGGACACTGTCTCTCGTCTCCGGTTAAATAGATCTATGTCACTAAGAGAGAGAGAGAAGAAGAGAAAAATAATTTTCAAAATCAAATAATTTTTAGTAACATAAAAGACATTAAAAACTGCATGTCTTTATTGTGGAATTCTGTATATGAACAATGGAAGAAGACATATTGCATAGAAAAGAAAAATGAATCAATACGAGCACAATTCTAGATTACAATGACAGAGAGATAAACAGAATAGATTTTCGAAATTGATTCAGAGAATACAGTGAAATTATGAACATTGTAAATTGATTGTATTTTTTGTTCTCTCCTGTAATAGAACAATGATAAAAAAAATTGAAATGCAACAGGACTAAAATGAATCAGTGCGAAGGGGAAAAAACACACTAACCGTCTTAACCATTGCTCCACAAATTAAATCTAGAAATATGCCATAGTGTTGTTGTCTGTATATTCAGTTTGACATATTTTGGCAATACTTTGCAAGCATATTGTCTGCAAAACTCATTCTAACCCAGTATGAATATAAAGCTGTGTAATATTTCTAGGTAAATTTAGGTTGGACTGTTAGAAGGGATTGTACTGTCAAGTCAGTTTTGCTTCAGCAGATGAAATAAAGGCACTTTTCTGTCAGCAGCAGAATGTTTTCAAGAAGCAGTCAGATTTCCATGTGAGATTGTCTAATAATCTTCTTTAAATTTGGCATGAATTTCAATTTAATAAGATCCTTAACTATAGGACTGGATGATGTCTTCACATCCAATCCTGCTTTCATCATCATCCAAAATGTGTGACAACATGACGTAAAATAGTCTTGTCCTAAAGTACTACAGCACTGTCCAACATATATGTACAATTAACATCATAATGAGAGACAGGAGTATGACCACATGAGCAGTTGAAAATGATTGGCTACAATTATTCAGATGATGCAACATTTTTTAAAAAAAAATTAATAAACAGGATCCTCGGGAAAGAGGTGCAAAAGGAAAATACATGTGGCCGAGTTGAAAAAAAGATAGTGTATCATATAAAAATTGGAAAGAGAGACATGGTCATGAAATAAATCATTAGACACTATTCTCTCTTGTGATACCAGTTATATCATAGGGTGTGGGACTCGGTGGATAATGGCAGAGAAAACTCGGTCGCTAAAGCACCCTCGGTTTCTCTACCAATATCCTTTTCTTCGCCACACCATACAGCATCTTGGGTATCCCACCCGCCCATGTCATCTAACTAGTACTTATCGTAAATTCAAATCAAACCATCATTTTCCTACCATGATTTGTAATTTTTTAAAAGGTGTAATTTGCATATGATAATGAGATTACACAAAGAGAAAAGCTCCTGATTATTGTTGTTTTATCCTGGACATTACTCAAACTGTAATGCTAAATATAAACTAGTACATCATCTTTAAGGAACAAAAACGGTGTCTTACTTGTGTAAACTATATGAATGTGCACAATGAGTATTTAATGCTTTGAATAATTTATTCTTGAGAATGTACAGGGTTCCCCTACTTCTGACATTTGCAAAATTGTATTTTGCAGGTGCTAGGAAGTTAGAAATGAATACAATGGGTATATTTCCACGAATCATACTTGTAACTGACGGGAAAACAACATCTCATCTTCAAGAGGGACCCAACGTTTCAGTCACTGTTGAGCTAGCAAGTATTCTAATAATATTATATCAGCATCTTTTTCCAATGAATAATTTTCATCGTTGTATTTGAAGTGCGAAAATGACAACTTGTATATCCTTCAAAACAAGTGACAGCAGTGTAACTACTTCACAATTGTGAGACAATTTCTTTGAACTCAGTTTATTTTTCCATCTCTCACGCTTGAGAGAATTTTGCAAATTATGAAATTTCAGATGATATTTGTCTCAGTCTGATGACCGTTTGCATCATTACTACATGTATTGTTCCATGCTAAACTGGTGGACACACTTGCAAGGTCTGGCAGTCATTTGGGACATTTCAATGATTTGTAGTATTTCTTCCTTAAAACAGAAATCTTGGGTTTCCTACTTATACAAAACTCCGGGAATTTCTGAACCCTTGCAAATATGAGGACATGAAGTTATTATAAGAATTATATTTCAGGCTGAGGCCTTCACATGCTTCATACTTCATGTCAGTGTCCGTTTTCAGTCAGAAGTTAAAGCTTGGATGCCATGTAACAGCCTCTTTTACCTTGCTAAATAACCTTAGGGGCTCCATACATCATATGCATGTGGATTACTTTTTATTGCTAGCAAGCAGATTAAATTTCAGATAAATTTCACATGCATATTTATAGGAAATAATTGCAAACAAAGCATTCACCTATGTCGATAGAATGCACATTTTAACATCAGTGTCTTGAGGAGCAAGGACTATTTCTTAGTTATGAGGACAGTAACAACTCGACACCATCTTTGAAATCTGTAAATAAAAGCACGTTGAAGTAAATGTCAGTACTCAAAGTCATAGTATAATTGAATGAAGAAATGTGACATATGATTTCTTATAGTAATACTGTGTCCTTATTTAAAATAAATATTCTCCAAAAACATTGATTCCTTGATCCGCAGACCTTACTTTCCATCAGTTGGAATAAGTTAGGCCTTTTTGGCAATGTGTTTGGTAGGAAAGTTACGAGGTCTTCCAATTGTATTTTCCTGACCATGGATTTGGAACTTTACATGATTTTTCTTTAAATAAAAAGTGCTATAAGCTCTGAATGTTTGTATGGAGAAGATATATCAAAAGTAAATATTAAGGTGGTTTGCAGAAATGGCTTTCATTCTACTATCATTGCTTGGTACGTAATGGATAGTAATGCACAGTTTGATGCACCCGGCTTTCAACAATTTAACTCTAATATGTCAACGCCATAGTAAAAAGTAAGCCCATTCTTCTCATGTTTTTTTTTGTTTTTGTTTTTGTTTCTTTGTTTCTTTGTTTAAGTATGCAAGTCCAGCCTCCTGGTTTCATAATCAAAGACAAAAAGGTCGCTGGTTGGCATTCTATTAAACCAAAACATGCAGTGTCCTCTGAACTCATTTATTTGCATGGGTTACAGTTTTCAGAGATGCTGTCAGGGTGCGCAAGTGCGCAAATCACGTAAAATTTGTACAAATTCGTGCACTTGTAAAGCAGTGATGCACGAGAACTCACACAAAATAGTTTAAAATTGTGCATATATAAATGTACTCTGCACAATTTTTATTTACCTATTAACCCATAAAGTGCTTGTCGTGGCATAAGTCATGTCGACAGTAGAGGTCTCAGAGCACTTGTCTCGTCATCTGTTCTTTTTCCGGTAGACAACTGTTTATACATCTGAGTACTTCGGCTTGACATGAATGGTTAAACTAAATTTGATTGGCTTATTGGGCCCTGGAACAAGCCTTGTCAAGGTTGAACCTTGCATTTATGAAGGAAGTTTTACAAATGCACGTTTAAAGTAAGGGCTCATAGAAAACCCAAAATGGACCACTTCCAATATGGTTGATCTTCATATGATGATTTCATTCGGCAAATACTGGCTGATGTTAGCGATGATGACAATGATTTTTAAAGTTTTGAGGTATATTAGATTAATGGAGCCCATAAAGTGTTACTGGAAATACCAGTGAGTAATTTTGAACCCGAAAATGGTGTTGAATACGAGTCAGATGTACATGCTGGATGGACATAAACAGACAGCATGCCGGTCAACCCCATATTAAATCGTAGTTCGAAATTAAATGCTGTAAAGGCAGAATACCAAGCCTAATTAAAATACATGCAATTTAAAAGTAGTGCAATTTTAATTTCTTTACTAAAACAATTCTGCCTTGAGGGAACTTGTGCTACAAAACTGTATAGCACTCTAAGGGTTAAGATAAATTGAATAAATAAGAATCTAAAAAGAAATTAGGATATTTATTTGATCAAAAGACCTCTGTCTGAACAAGTAGACTATGGCATTTATGGACTTAAAATCCTAATACAACATCGTGGAACGGATAAGAAATCTGGCATAGTAGTCAGGAAAGCACTGATTCAAGAAAGTGAAACTTTGGCAGAACTCTTGTTAGTGAAAAATCTTATTTTGGAGCAGAGATATCCAAGAGACAATAACTATGAGCTGTTGAAAATTGTACATAACAACCATAAAGAACAGAAACCGTAACCCTATATAGAGTTTTTGGATTAAGACATGGTCATGCAGATGAGATGCAGGATTCTGCAAAAGTCTTGTTCTTAATTTATAATCCATATAATAGACTGATCTTAATAACATGAAGTTTAGCATAGGAATGAAATCTTGTTTACCAAACCTGTGTAAATATAAGGACGAGTCACCTGCACAATATTCTAGAATATGAGTAAATCTAATGGAAATTTCCGGCGTGGATATGACTTTTCTCACATCACACCATGGAAAATTCCAATCCAATTGTTAAATGCTATGTAAACAAGACTGGCCATGAGCTCAAATGCAGTAAATATGCTGTTTACATAATGGCCACTAAAATACAGCTTACCTCATGGACACATTATAAATTAAATATACATAACATGAGTGTGCACTCATACTGAACATTTGGATACTTCATGATGAAAAATATGACTCATAAAAATACATCTCCAAACTTTGTACCCATTTCCCACAATTGTGATGATTGCAGGTCAGTTAAAATGTTTATATTTTGCAAAAAAAATATTATTCGATTTGTGAAGTTGATCACAGCACTGACATTATGGCTTGACACTTCCGGTTTTGGTTATGGCTGGGTAAGTCAAGCTTCATAACAGCAGTCATAACTTTATTAATATTTTTAAGTTATATTCTGTGCAAATTTTGATTGGTGTGTATGGACAAGTTCCCTATGTGAACTGTTTTCTTAAGTTACTACTAGAGTGCAGTTAAATTTTTATATATTTGGACATTTTGAAGCTATTCTGGCTTTGTGCATGTGTAATGTTCAAATGGAAAACGGGGAGGTTACCAACGGGCGCCAGATGGAGATAAGTTATGTATAAACACTATGTTCGGAAGAAAGTTCTTCTGTGTCTGATGTGTAACAGTGTGATAGCTTTGCAGATGTAGACAGGTGCTTCCAGACCTTCAGTAATAATCTTTTTACCAAAGCTGAAAAACTTCAGATCACTGTGAAGGAAGTCAAAGACAGAGTTGTCTTGATCGTGTATTGCAAGAGATGAAAGATAAATTTCCGACCAAAGAGTCATTACTATTTAGGTGCTTCTCAAATTATACAAAGTTTCATTATAGTAACTTTAATGAGAGTGAGAGAGAGAGATTCTGTTTTTAAACAAACAAAAGGAAAAATCACTTGTAAATACATGTATTAGCGGGTTTCATTCCGTTATTAAAATAAAAGAATGCGAGAAGTGAGTTATTTTTTCATTACCCCAGTGACTTTTAAATTGTTTGCTTAACATGTTTCCACACAATGAAATATACACAACATCTACTAGTCCAACCTGTTTAGTACTTGCGACTCAGTTATACACTCTAAGATATTTATGCTCTGAGTAAGGGAAATTCCTAGTAATCACAGATATACAAGTCCGTGCGACACATTTTCTCAGGAACTAGACACGTGTTTACTTTTACCATAGACCTACTGTTTTACTCAGACTCTACAAAGCACATGAATCTGCATTCTATGACCAACAGATTTAAAAAATATACTTAGGATTGCTGGTTTGGTGATCTGACAAGTTTAATACCAAATGGACGGTTGAAAGTGATAAAAAGGTGTAATCACTAATATTTACGGTAAGAGATAAACTTTTATGTATTATTTTCAATTAATGCAGATACAATTTGTTTGGAACAGTACATTCTTTCAATCCACATGATAAATACTGCAAACTGTCCCCGATTGTCAAGTGAATATTGTTTATCACTTTCGCTACTAATTTGTGACATTTTGACCCAATTATCCTTTATAAGCAGTTGATGTGAATACAAATAAAACATTTTGTCGCACATGGATTCAAATGCATATTTATACGGGGTTTAGCAATTAGGCCAACAATGTGAAATTACTGAAATGATGCCCATAATTGGCCAAACAGCACTGTGGTAGATACGATTGCATTTACTGTACAATAAAAATAGCCTCCAGTTTTGTACTTCGATATTGTTTTAGCTTTATCTAAGTGGAATTTCTTCTTCTTCATACTTCTTTCTCCCCCTTGTTTAACTTGTACTGTATTACACACAAGCTGAACACATCATATCTATCAATAATGTCTTGTACATCACCCGAAATTGTTAAGCCCCGTGTTTGCCAAGGCTATAAAATCAATCTCTGATTGCACTGATTGCTGTAAATATGTGGCTTCTTATTTTTCACAGTTTTAAACTGGTATCCCTGGTAGAACTTAGTTAACTACTCCAACCTGGAGGTGGAAAGGTTTTGGCTTCAGAGGTTGTAAATCTCAATTATTTCCTGTTTATTTTGAAACGTTCATATTAATTCTAAGGTTGTCGCGAATATTGTCAGGTTCACCTTGATTATTGCAGGAACGCTCACTCGTTAGACTTTCAGTCTATAAAATTTCTGAACCATTAAGTTTGTACATAGTTAATTATGACCAGATTCGACAACAGACAATAAGAAAATAAGAAAAAGCACACTAGTTGCGATTATTAGAAAATAAAATATTAATAATTTTAGATGTGAATCAGGACTATTGCAGCTTGTTACATTTAAATGCTTGGTCCCTTATTGGGAAAATAAAAATACTATATATAGTTTGCTTTTTATACCACTAGAAACCAGTTTTACGTGATAATATCAAAACTTAACGGCTATGGGTTTCTCTGTCTAAATTCGCTCTTCACAAACTAATATCCTCTATGTTTTAAAGCATTTGATTTTGTGACAACAAGAAAAATTTTCATTCAACAGTGTTTATTCTGAAACATCGAAGTGCGATATTGACCAATAGCTGCTAGGAACTGTCCTAATTTAAGTCATTTAAGACTTCTACTTTATTTGCTTATTACGCAACGGAGTGGGGAGTTGTAGGCTAGGAGAGAAAGATAGAAGGAGGGGATGGGATATAGCTTGAAACAATACACTTGTTCTGATTTTTAGAAAAAGAACGAAGTTTAGACGTGCACCACAGCCATTACACTTTTTTTTCTTTTAAATTTAAGTTAAATGGTAGGTCTCTAAATGAGAAAATAAAAACAATTATATTTAGTTTTTCATATAACACTAGAGACCAGTTTTACATGATAATATGAGAACTTAACATCAAATGTGTTTCTCATTCCAAATATGTTTTTCACAAACTAACGTCTTTTTAGTTGTAAGTTGTGGTTTTGTGATATTTTCATTCAGTAGTTAATGTACTGTACATTTTGAAACATCAAAGCGCGACATTGAACATTAGATGATGACATGTAGGAACTTTCCTGACTGACTGCTGCTGGCTTGAGGCAGGAAGCTACAGCAACAGGTACCGGCTGACTTCAAGGTAAGAATGTCACTCCTCAGCCAGTGCTTGGTGATGCATGTAGATTCATGAAAAAAGTGAGGACAGGAAGTAACTTTTTTCTCATTGAAATCACTTTGTTTATGACATGAATGGCCACTGATAGAGCGCAACAGTCAATACAGTGTACATAATTCCGTGCATTAAAAAAATTGCCATACACTCTCATAAACAATGTTATTTTCAAAGTTTAAGGGTAAAAGTACAGAAGAGCCTTTTCGTAGAATAGCTTGTGTATCTTTTTTATTTTAATATACTTTGTAAAGAATTATGACATACATGTCATAATGTTCCAGTGTTCATGATCGTACATGTTCGATATAAATATTACGGCGTTCATTTGTAATCTCGTTTCAAGTGTTATATGTATTACTGCTTTCAAGGATTTCTTCAAAGTGGGTCTTGGAAATAGTATGGAAATTAAAGGGAAACTATAACAAATTAATAACCAGTACTCAACACTTTTATGAAATATCAATTATCGATAAAGAACATTGAAGTTACCACTTGATGCAGAACAGTATGAAAATTTCTGCTTCTGTATATGCTGACAGGTACATATACATGTATTCAATCAGCAGGGATGTACACAGTAGCTAAGTAGTTTTTTCTGATGTATGCTCTGTCATGGACAGCGGTGGGAAGATATCCAAGAAATATAAAACCTCATATTTTTTTCTACGTTACATGCGTTCATCTGCATGTATCCTTAGCCAGGCTACTGATAAATACCACAAGAAATGTTACCACTGCACAGGTAAAGGTATGAAATTGACACCTGCCATGGTTTGGTGTATGTTGTCAGAGTTTCTCCCATCTGTTTAGTGTGTCGACTCGCGGAGCGAATACAATAGAATCAGCAAGAAGTGCCATATAACCCACTACGGCTGCAATAAAATCTGTGATGGACTTCCACTAGATTTCATGAATTTACACTAGACGGGGGGAAAATCCACCAGATGGAGTGGACTTCCACTACTCATAGTGAGCACTTATTTCCCTGCCCCTCTGTCTACATCCACCGGATTGAGTGGACAATCACAAAAGTGTGATGCGTGTACTGTATATTGCCTTTTTCGCACTTCAGAGAGGAGTTAGACAAGGGAACCCTCTTTCTCTATACTTCGTTTATAATTTGTGTTGAATTGTTTAGCTCTCCTGTTAAATATTGCCCAAACATTACTGGAATAAAAGTCAATAGCTCCAAGTTTTTAATAAGTAAATATGCTGATGATTCATCACTTTTTCTAGTTGATGACAACACTTCACTGATCTCCTTGACAACTTTAGAGATTGTTCTGGTTTAAAAGTAAATTTAAAAAAACACAAGCAATATTGTTCGGAAGTCAGTATAAATGTTGTAGAGAATTGCTCCCAGAAAGAAATTTAAACTGGAATCATAAGGGCAAATTCAAGTTACTCAGAATCTTCTTTGATCTGAATGCGGCAGATAAAATTTTGAGATGAAAATTGGTAGTATAAAAAAATGACTGAATAACTGGTCTTTGCGCCATCTTTCATATATAGGTAAAATTACCGTAATTAAATCCTTGGCACTTCCTATCCTTATCCATCGTTTTATTGTTTTTTACCTAGCCCACC
The DNA here is from genome assembly GCA_029931535.1 of Margaritifera margaritifera. Classification (NCBI taxonomy): domain Eukaryota; kingdom Metazoa; phylum Mollusca; class Bivalvia; order Unionida; family Margaritiferidae; genus Margaritifera; species Margaritifera margaritifera. The sequence continues at coordinate 114,082 of JAQPZY010000531.1, forward strand.
AAAATATATTATTAAAGAAATTGAAAGAATATTTTATGGTTTTCTTTAGAGTGGCAGGACAGACAACATTAAAATATCTATAATTAAAAATCCTATTGATGAGGGAAGCCTTGGTATGCTGCATATAACATCCTTTGAGAAAGCTTTAAAAATATCTTGGTTAATGTTTATTTATTTCATCCACTCCCACCCCAGGTACCCCCCCACCCCACCCCACCCAAAGAACTAATTTTTAGCTCTACTGATCATAGACCAGAAGAGCTTATCATATGGTCTTTCATTTGGAGTCTATACGTCCGTTAGCACAAGTTTGTTATCACTACTTCTCCTAAACTACCCAGAGGATTGCCATGAAACTTTACACACACATTCATCATATGGTGTTGTTGGCCCTAACTGAAAATGGTGCAACTTGGACATTGAAAATATGACTGCCCCAATGACCATCTTGAAAATCTTGTTATTGCTACAGAATGGATGATCATATCAACATTGGGTTTTCACAAAAAGACTTCTTATGATGTTTGGTTGGTACTAAATGAAAATGGTGCTGATCTGATGTCCAATATGGCTGCCATGGCAACCATCTTGAAAATCTTGTTATTGCAACTCATGAACAGAAAGTCATATTCAAATGGGGTTTTCACTAAAAGACTTCATATGATGTCCAGATGATCTTAAATCAAAATTGTGCCAATCTGACATCCAATATAGCCGCCACATCAGCCATCTTGAGAATCTTGTTATTGTTAATGCTACTCCTCCTGAATGGATGGTTGTATCAACATGCGGTTTTCACTGAAAGACTTCTTATGATGTCTGGTTGGTCCTAAATGAAAATGGTGCCAATGTCATACTTGTCACTACTCCCCATGAATAGATCATTATAACATGGGGTTTTTAAATTGGCATATGATACCTACTTGGTCCTAAATGAAAATGGTGCCAATCTGAGGTCGAATATGAATCTTGTTTTCACTACTTTTCCTGAATGAATGGTCATATCAGCATGTGATTTTCACTAAAAGACTTCCTATAATGTTTTGTTGATCCTAAATTAAAATGGTGCTGATATGACTTCCAATATGTGACCATCTTGAAAATCTTGTTTTTGCTACTCCATTTAACTGGAAAGTCATTTTGACATTGGGTTTTCATCAGAAGAGTTCTTATGATGTCTAGTTAGTCCAAAATGAAAATGACTAACCCTCAATATTGCCACCATGGTGGTTATCTTGAAAATATTGTTATCTCTACTCCTCCCAAATGGATGGCTATATCAACATAGGGTTTTCATCAATAGATTTCTTATGATATCTACTTGGTCCTAAATGAAAATGGTGCCAGTCATTCATCCAATAAGACTGCCACAATGGCTGTCTTGAAAATTTTGTTGTCACTACTCCCCATGAATAGATCATTATAACATGGGGTTTTTACCGAAAGACTTCAATGATGTCTACTTTGTCCTAAATGAAAATGGTGCAAATCTGACATCCAACGTATCCAGCACAGCAGCTAATTTGAAATTCTTGTTGTTGCTGAATAATATCAGAGATGGTTTCAACACTCAACAGTTAAACGAAAGAAATGGTCTTCTCTTGAATTCCTGGAAATTCTTTTATCCCAGTAGAGCATCAGTCCCCCTCGAGGGACTCTTGTTAAAAGTTTGCATGTATGAAGAATACATTTTTATCTTAATGATACATGATGTGTTTATACTGGGATTTCTTTTTTTTTTAATTGAAAAACCACAATTTAATTTTTGAGATGAATTATACAAACCTTCAGTTTTCTTTCTTGTTTTAAATATGATGGCCAGTATGAGAGCTTTTATTCATAAATAAAATATATACATTCTTTGAAATGTTGGGGGTGTGCAAAGATTCTTTTATGGATCCCAGCACAAAAGTTTGCGGCCAGTTCAGAGGGCAACTTCAATTGCAGGATCATAGTGCACGCTGCAACCAGAACATGCTTATTGACTCCTCCAACATGGAGTTCTGAATATTAGTTTGCTGTACAATAAAGTTGTTTATTAGTGTTCAGTACATCAGTGACCTCCCCATACCCCCAAGTACTCCACGCACCTCTACACACTTATTTAGTCAGATTTTGTATTCGCTTTTGGTATTTGGTATACTTCCAACTGCATGGAGGCTTTCAAATCATTGGTATCTCAGGGAATCTTTGATAACTGGATTCAGTCAAAAATCCCTTGGAACTAAATGAGAACTGTATGTAGGATGTGGCAAAGCTGGGACGCTGTGCTCCATCAGGAAGTCTGTCATGACGGTGGATTTATGCACTGGTTTGTTGTCATGAATTAGATAAATAACTTGGGTATCGATGCACAAACAGGTGGTTCGATAGTGTTCTACAATTTTCGGCAACACTTTGGAGGCATACAAATATCCAGTGATGCTAGCGAAGTCAGGTACATGGATGACCTGGCCTTTTATATAAATAAGTAATGCATATAAACTCTTGACAGTCTGACTACATTGAGCGATTTGTGGTCTCTGTTCATTTTCTCCAATCCAAACTTTATTATTTTCTCGAGTTGGGTTCAAAAAAGTAAATATATGTTTCAGCACCCGTGACAATCTCATTCAAACATCTCTGACTATTTTTTAAATATTCGGCAAGTAGCTTTTTGGTTATTTCAACTTGAGTCAATTTTTGATCAGCTGTCAACAAATGCAGGACCCATCTTGTGCAAACGTTTCTGAGCTTCAAATGACTCTTCAGTATATTAAAAACAGCTGACAAGTTAATCCTGTGAGAATAGAAATATCTTTTACTGTGTATAGAGCATCTTTATCAATTGCTGCCTTCACAGCAGCCACATCCCACTCACCAATCGCAGACAACAGTCTTCCAGAACGTGAGTCATCTTCCATTGATTCACGACCATCTTCAAAGTCATGAAACCATCTCAGAATTGTAGGATATAACAGAGAATTACATCAGCAAACTTTATATAAGTCGGCCTTGATATCAGTCAGAGAGTACCATAAGAATGCACAGATTTTACAGTATGCTTTTTGCTCAGTAGTAGGGGTGAAACGATTAATCGATGTATAGATAATTTTTCCATATCAAAACCCATATCGATACAAGAGGTGAAGAATAGATACAAAACAATACTTACCCTATACAAGTTACTTTAATCTTCAGCAGCAAAATATGTTTCATTCAATTCTGATTGGTGGTAATTGTTTGTTCAAGTCCAGGGTAAAACAACAACCACCAATCAGAATTAACTGTAGCTTGCATGACACACTGGATCTATTGGTATCCAAACTCAATCCAAACAGATACAAAGCAAGATAGAAACTTCGCGAAAAAGTGGCCTTTAAATGATCTGTAAAGTACTTAAATTGCACATGGGGAACAAGTTTGGAACCTTTTCTTTTAGGCTGATGTATGCAATCAGCGATTGAATGTGCCGACTGGATTAAAAAAGAATCGGCAAGGGGGCAGATTCCAAACTGCAAGAGTTACAAGTTATAGCCACCTTCTTAATTTGTAGAAGGGGAGTGGTGCTGTCAATAATTTCCTTTTTCACTGACAGAAACGTGTGCCTGTGTCCACGGCAGCTGTTTTGCATCTGCTGGAAGTACAGTGTGAAGAATTTGGTTATTAGGTATCTCTGCTCCCACACTCGGACTTGTTCTAGATAAAATTTTCCTTGCACAAGGAAATTGCACTATTTCTTCCGTTTGGAAGACATCACTGTAATGCCTTCCAACTTTAAGTGAAGACATAAATTGGTAATAAGATGTTTTTAAAACATTCATGTAGTGCAAAACAAATGGGTCTGTGACCAAGATGAGCTCTGCATCTGATTAAATGGAGCAGTCTGAAATGTCCTAAAAGGTTGAATGAAAGTCACTGACAACTAACAGGTAGTCTGTTTGGAAGCTGTTGTTTTTTTATCTTGTCGAGGATGAGAATGGCATACATGTATGAACAGATGATAATTCTATGTCTGTCTGTAATTCACATACTGAAAATATAACCTATATGTCAACACATTAAATAGCACCACCCTACCACTGACAGACCTTCTAAAACTGAAAAGCCTATCAAGTGGATATGTGTATCGATAATGTGTCGTATCAATGGCTGTGTATCATGAATCGTATCGATACGCAACAGAGGTGTATTGTTTCACCCCAACTCAGTAGCAGAATTGTTCTCCCCCGACATTTTTACATCACTGTCAGTTATCAGCAGGTGTCCAGCATACTGCACATGCAGCTGCAGATTATTTTATGGAACGTTACTTTGTCTATTGGTCGGTGTTACCTCTATTGACAGGTTCAAAGAAACAAAACGGTTATAACAAAATATTCAGAACTTTTCAAATATGCCTCGTAGACTATTGACAAGTTGGGTAATCCTACCAGACCTAGCTTTTCCAAGCTTTTAGTTTGCAAATAGATTGTAATGCTGATTTTATTCAAGTATGTCATGTTTATTAATTAAATATGGCTAATAAACAAAATTGCAGCAGAAAAACACTGGTATTGGATTATTTACCATCAACTATAGAACTTAACGTACAAGTTCAGAATATTTAATGTATGTTCTATATAACCTTAAGTAGCTCTATCTGCATGTAAACATATCTGCACACAAAATAAGAATTAAAGTAAATAAAGCGGCTTATTTTTCAGAATGCTCAGTTTCAAGAGGAAAATGTCCTTGAATTAGTTTGACTTATTTTCAAGGGAGGCTTTTTAGACATGTAGACTCCAAAGTCGCTAATTCAGTAAATAAGATTCAAATTAATTTTTTTTTTATAACACAAGAAGTTCGTGAAGAAAAAAGCATTGGATTGGAGATATAATTCACAGTTCAGAGTTTTTAACTAAATGTTTGGAATTTTAAGTGACAAAATTATTTTTTTTATAGTCTAGAATCCTGTATTGGGTTGGGTAAAAATTCCCAACTGTTAAATTCTACTGGCAATATTAAAACTTCAGTCACTAGATAAAATTGCAATATTACCATGCAAATCTGAAACCAATACATGTAGTACTTGCCATCTTCATTTTTGTTTCTGCTTGAAGAACACCATTTTCAACAAAGCTAATTGCTATTTCTCTTCGTACCATCTTTCTCATCAATTCAGAAGCATTTTGGGTGTCATGCTTTAATTAGGAAATGGTGTATTTCAACATGTACCGACACAAAAGAATGTAAGAATAAATGGGATTTTCTGTAATAACATCCCTATGTTTTGTCATATATTTATGAAAATTATGCAGTTAAGTTAGTTGTGGTATTTCAGGACGAGCTCTCTGCGATAAATACAGTTGAAGAAATTAAGAAGAATTCTCGAGTCCATATAGATTGTGTGCCACTTGGAGAAAGCAAAATAGTAAGTATCCTATCAACTGGTGAAGTGTCTTGTCCTACAAGAAATTGTGAAAAATACTTCAAATTATACTTGATTGCCAGAGCTTTATTAAAATGAAAGTAGATTTGCATTTTTGAGTGTGCTATGAAAACATTACCTGACACTTATAACAAGTTTGCATGAATTGAATGCACCAGAAGATTAGGCAATAGTTGCAAGGCTTTAACCAGCCAATAGTTGCAAGGCTTTAACCAGCCAATAGTTGCAAGGCTTTAACCAGTGCCTAAAATAGATCATTCACTCACTCTTTGTTTAAAAACCGTATATGAAAATAAGCTCTGGGGTATATGTCCCACAAAATAAAGTGTTTGAACCTGAGTAGTTTCTAATGGCGGTAGAATCCAAATTACAAGTTTTGCTTGATTTTAACAGACTGTACATGCTATAATTTATTCTGTATTGTCAGTGATCAATAAATCTTTCCATACTTCGATTCAAAACTGATAGTTGGCTTTAAACTGGAGGATTATTTTGTCTTGTAACATGCTTATAAATTGAAGGAGTAAAATCTGTTAGAGCCATTGGTGTAAGTGACTCACTTCAATTAAAACAGCCTGGAATATCATCTTTCAATTTTTAGATACCTTATATACCGGTTTATAAGCTGAGAAGAACTGTAAACAGCACAGACCCTGATCTGCCAATGCAAAATGCAGCTGCAGATCAGGGTTCATGTTGTTTGTTCTACTGATTACTACTAACAAACTGCAGAGACCCAGATCTGCCAACACATTATGTGATGGCAAATCTAGGTCTGTGCCGTTTGCAGTTGGACTCAACTTATAAGCGAGCATCTTATGGTTACTGGAGATAGGTGAATGAGCTTTACATTTGATGTTGAATTAATGCCTGAAACGCTTTTCAAATAGGGCATGTAAATAAATAAATGATTTCATAATCAGATTGTTCCTTTTACTCGACACACAGCATCATTTGCAGAGCAGACTCCACATGACTTTAATTAGCACCTTTATGCAAAAAAACGACAAAATCGGCAAAAATAATATTTTATTTTCAAAGTCTTTTACTGGTGTAGCATATATGAGAGAATATAAAACACTGCTCTTTTTGTGATGAGTAAAAAAATGTTCCCAAATTCATCCATGTTTTGTTTCCTTACAAATAGCAAAATTACTGTGATAAATTGTAAAAAATGCAAATGCACATACATTTTTATGTACACCAGATATAAACGTAATTATATAGTTGCGAGCATTCTCTCAAATTGTTTTCAAAGTTTCATTTGGATATAGGACAACAGATAACAATTTTCTTTTATAGGATTTTCTAACCAGGATCGCACAGATAACCAGAGGAAAAATCTACCAATGTGAGGACTGGAAGAAACTTGGCAGACGGACAAAATATTTGGTAAGATATTTAGGATGACCGAATTTTTATCTTCAGTATAAATTCATGGTGGTGTTTGTGTTTTGGTATTGTTGTAAGGACTAAATCGGGTTAAATGCACTCACAACTTTAAAAGAATACTTAATGAGGCCAAACATAAAAGTAAACTTAATCTGCAACAGAGGTGACTTTAGCTCTAGTTGTTCTAACTATCATATACAATGTTTAGCAAGAAAGGACATGAATTTGGCAGAGGCTGATTCTGCTAAATGCTTGTTGTTCATAGGGAGTAAGTCGAGTCATTTAATGATCAACTTTTGCAGAAAGTGTAAGAATTATTTTACAGAACAAGTCTGATTCAGTGTTAGTGTACTTTCTCTTTCCTATAAAACGGGTAAAACTGAGAACCATGAGCCTTAAAGAATATACTATATTTACAAACATTAAAAAACCAGAAAATACATGCCACAGATCAACTCTTGAACTTTGTTAAATATAAATTTGGAATATGTCCGGTAAAGGCTTGTTGAATACACAAGTTGTTTATATCAATCGTCTGACTATTCTTCTTTTGTAGAAATGTCTGAGACGAAAATGAAATCTAAATTATGATTATTCCTGACACCTTCATTATTTATGCATGTCAGTCCATCCAGAAAGAATTTTATTTTTGTGATAGCAATCATTCACTGTGATTGTTAATTTGCTAAAGTCCAACTTTTCTAAATAATTATAAAGCAATTATGTTTTTTTTTGTTGAAGATAGCCATTTGCAATGTGAATGCCTAATTTTAGTCTATTTCTCATCACAAATTATCTGCTGAGTTGGCAAATTATATTAATTGTGATGTGTACTTGCAGTAGAAAACAATTTGAAAACAAGAGGTAGACACAGTATGTAGAGCAACTGAAAAACGAATTGCAAAGTTGAAAATCTTTGTTTTGCTAGAGTTAAAGATATTATTTCAAATTCTGGCACTTTTAGTCATCATGCAAATGATATCAGTCTTGGTGTATTTCAATTTTCCAGGATATAGCATCCCGACACTATCAGGATTTCCTCAGCAGGGACAACATCAGTTTTGTAAGAGGTGTCATTGGTACTCGTTGGAATATTAAAGAAGAGGATTTAGTAAGTTAGTTTATGAATTATGTGGAATAAATAAGTAGAGTCTTTCATCTAAATTACGATGATTGTGGAATCAATGACATGGAGAATTATCAGTAGTAATGGATCAGACTGTGATTGACACTACAGTTAAGGTCAATAGGTGACCAGTGAATATCATAATTGTAGGTTTAGGTGAATACATTTTTAATAATAAGAACTGAAATTTTCATTCTTTAATTTTGATAAAAATGTTTATATCATTCTTCCTATTAAACGTAGGCTTGAAATTGGGGTTTTAGGAAAGGTCAAATCCAAAAGTTGTCTGATTATGGACAGAACACTTATGGTGCAAATACCAGAAGGAATGACTATCAGAGGTTACATTTGATGTCCTCTAGGGGTGTTATAAAGCAGGGCACTCATCAATGACATCACATGCAACCATTGTGATTCACTGAGGAGTGTTATAAAGCAGTACATGGATTGTACAGCACGACAAAAATTACCCGGATGTGAACATATCAGCTTCTCAGCGATACAGATCAGCAACACTTTTATGACCCACATTTATAAACAAAGACAAGTTCAAGATAGGGGATGAAGGTTGGTTCATGTGAATTGGTTAAAATATTAGTTATCATCACATCAAATGACACGGACAAGCATTGTAATTTGTTCAACATATTATTTCACTACACTTCGTGGAAAGGTTATTGTAAGTTTGTCACACAGTGGCCATGAACCCACAGTGTCAAGTGGACTAATACAAATTTAATTTCTGGGATGTGCCAAAATATCATCGATATATGATGGTGGTAGATTGAGGTATATCGCATGGTTCAGTTGATACATTCAGAAAGAGTCTTCTGGATATTGACAGCAGAGGATTATGCATGAGAATGAATAATTGCAACATTATTACTAACTTCAGTAACATTTTTCATCCAGTATGTATACATACTATTATTACAAATAAGTATATTACATTCCTGTGTTGTGAAATGTTTACCACTTTTTCAAGATTGCAAAAGCAAAATGAACTTACTTAGCTTACTTTTACTTTAAGCCAACAGTCCAAAAATGATTTACTGTGTCTCTGATGGCATCGCTCTTAGTGAATTCTGAATATACATTAGAAGCAGGAAAATGATTTACTGTGTCTCTGATGGCATCGCTCTTAGTGAATTCTGAATATACATTAGAAGCAGGAAAATGTTTTACTGTGTCTCTGATGGCATCGCTCTTAGTGAATTCTGAATATACATTAGAAGCAGGAAAATGTTTTACTGTGTCTCTGATGGCATCGCTCTTAGTGAATTCTGAATATACATTAGAAGCAGGAAAATGTTTTACTGTGTCTCTGATGGCATCGCTCTTAGTGAATTCTGAATATACATTAGAAGCAGGAAAATGTTTTACTGTGTCTCTGATGGCATCGCTCTTAGTGAATTCTGAATATACATTAGAAGCAGGAAAATGATTTACTGTGTCTCTGATGGCATCGCTCTTAGTGAATTCTGAATATACATTAGAAGCAGGAAAATGATTTACTGTGTCTCTGATGGCATCGCTCTTAGTGAATTCTGAATATACATTAGAAGCAGGAAAATGATTTACTGTGTCTCTGATGGCATCGCTCTTAGTGAATTCTGAATATACATTAGAAGCAGGAAAATGTTTTACTGTGTCTCTGATGGCATCGCTCTTAGTGAATTCTGAATATACATTAGAAGCAGGAAAATGATTTACTGTGTCTCTGATGGCATCGCTCTTAGTGAATTCTGAATATACATTAGAAGCAGGAAAATGATTTACTGTGTCTCTGATGGCATCGCTCTTAGTGAATTCTGAATATACATTAGAAGCAGGAAAATGATTTACTGTGTCTCTGATGGCATCGCTCTTAGTGAATTCTGAATATACATTAGAAGCAGGAAAATGATTTACTGTGTCTCTGATGGCATCGCTCTTAGTGAATTCTGAATATACATTAGAAGCAGGAAAATGATTTACTGTGTCTCTGATGGCATCGCTCTTAGTGAATTCTGAATATACATTAGAAGCAGGAAAATGATTTACTGTGTCTCTGATGGCATCGCTCTTAGTGAATTCTGAATATACATTAGAAGCAGGAAAATGATTTACTGTGTCTCTGATGGCATCGCTCTTAGTGAATTCTGAATATACATTAGAAGCAGGAAAATGTTTTACTGTGTCTCTGATGGCATCGCTCTTAGTGAATTCTGAATATACATTAGAAGCAGGAAAATGATTTACTGTGTCTCTGATGGCATCGCTCTTAGTGAATTCTGAATATACATTAGAAGCAGGAAAATGATTTACTGTGTCTCTGATGGCATCGCTCTTAGTGAATTCTGAATATACATTAGAAGCAGGAAAATGATTTACTGTGTCTCTGATGGCATCGCTCTTAGTGAATTCTGAATATACATTAGAAGCAGGAAAATGATTTACTGTGTCTCTGATGGCATCGCTCTTAGTGAATTCTGAATATACATTAGAAGCAGGAAAATGATTTACTGTGTCTCTGATGGCATCGCTCTTAGTGAATTCTGAATATACATTAGAAGCAGGAAAATGATTTACTGTGTCTCTGATGGCATCGCTCTTAGTGAATTCTGAATATACATTAGAAGCAGGAAAATGATTTACTGTGTCTCTGATGGCATCGCTCTTAGTGAATTCTGAATATACATTAGAAGCAGGAAAATGATTTACTGTGTCTCTGATGGCATCGCTCTTAGTGAATTCTGAATATACATTAGAAGCAGGAAAATGATTTACTGTGTCTCTGATGGCATCGCTCTTAGTGAATTCTGAATATACATTAGAAGCAGGAAAATGATTTACTGTGTCTCTGATGGCATCGCTCTTAGTGAATTCTGAATATACATTAGAAGCAGGAAAATGATTTACTGTGTCTCTGATGGCATCGCTCTTAGTGAATTCTGAATATACATTAGAAGCAGGAAAATGATTTACTGTGTCTCTGATGGCATCGCTCTTAGTGAATTCTGAATATACATTAGAAGCAGGAAAATGTTTTACTGTGTCTCTGATGGCATCGCTCTTAGTGAATTCTGAATATACATTAGAAGCAGGAAAATGATTTACTGTGTCTCTGATGGCATCGCTCTTAGTGAATTCTGAATATACATTAGAAGCAGGAAAATGATTTACTGTGTCTCTGATGGCATCGCTCTTAGTGAATTCTGAATATACATTAGAAGCAGGAAAATGATTTACTGTGTCTCTGATGGCATCGCTCTTAGTGAATTCTGAATATACATTAGAAGCAGGAAAATGATTTACTGTGTCTCTGATGGCTCTTAGTGAATTCTGAATATACATTAGAAGCAGGAAAATGATTTACTGTGTCTCTGATGGCATCGCTCTTAGTGAATTCTGAATATACATTAGAAGCAGGAAAATGATTTACTGTGTCTCTGATGGCATCGCTCTTAGTGAATTCTGAATATACATTAGAAGCAGGAAAATGATTTACTGTGTCTCTGATGGCTCTTAGTGAATTCTGAATATACATTAGAAGCAGGAAAATGTTTTACTGTGTCTCTGATGGCATCGCTCTTAGTGAATTCTGAATATACATTAGAAGCAGGAAAATGATTTACTGTGACTCTGATGGCATCGCTCTTAGTGAATTCTGAATATACATTAGAAGCAGGAAAATGATTTACTGTGTCTCTGATGGCTCTTAGTGAATTCTGAATATACATTAGAAGCAGGAAAATGATTTACTGTGACTCTGATGGCATCGCTCTTAGTGAATTCTGAATATACATTAGAAGCAGGAAAATGTTTTACTGTGTCTCTGATGGCTCTTAGTGAATTCTGAATATACATTAGAAGCAGGAAAATGATTTACTGTGTCTCTGATGGCATCACTCTTAGTGAATTCTGAATATACATTAGAAGCAGGAAAATGATTTACTGTGTCTCTGATGGCATCGCTCTTAGTGAATTCTGAATATACATTAGAAGCAGGAAAATGATTTACTGTGTCTCTGATGGCTCTTAGTGAATTCTGAATATACATTAGAAGCAGGAAAATGATTTACTGTGTCTCTGATGGCATCGCTCTTAGTGAATTCTGAATATACATTAGAAGCAGGAAAATGTTTTACTGTGTCTCTGATGGCATCGCTCTTAGTGAATTCTGAATATACATTAGAAGCAGGAAAATGTTTTACTGTGTCTCTGATGGCTCTTAGTGAATTCTGAATATACATTAGAAGCAGGAAAATGATTTACTGTGTCTCTGATGGCATCACTCTTAGTGAATTCTGAATATACATTAGAAGCAGGAAAATGATTTACTGTGTCTCTGATGGCATCGCTCTTAGTGAATTCTGAATATACATTAGAAGCAGGAAAATGATTTACTGTGTCTCTGATGGCATCACTCTTAGTGAATTCTGAATATACATTAGAAGCAGGAAAATGATTTACTGTGTCTCTGATGGCTCTTAGTGAATTCTGAATATACATTAGAAGCAGGAAAATGATTTACTGTGTCTCTGATGGCATCGCTCTTAGTGAATTCTGAATATACATTAGAAGCAGGAAAATGTTTTACTGTGTCTCTGATGGCATCGCTCTTAGTGAATTCTGAATATACATTAGAAGCAGGAAAATGTTTTACTGTGTCTCTGATGGCATCGCTCTTAGTGAATTCTGAATATACATTAGAAGCAGGAAAATGATTTACTGTGTCTCTGATGGCATCGCTCTTAGTGAATTCTGAATATACATTAGAAGCAGGAAAATGATTTACTGTGTCTCTGATGGCATCGCTCTTAGTGAATTCTGAATATACATTAGAAGCAGGAAAATGTTTTACTGTGTCTCTGATGGCATCGCTCTTAGTGAATTCTGAATATACATTAGAAGCAGGAAAATGATTTACTGTGTCTCTGATGGCATCGCTCTTAGTGAATTCTGAATATACATTAGAAGCAGGAAAATGATTTACTGTGTCTCTGATGGCATCGCTCTTAGTGAATTCTGAATATACATTAGAAGCAGGAAAATGATTTCATATATGCCCATACGAAATAATATGCCTGTATCAAAGGCATACTAGATGCGTATTGTACAGCTCAAATATGGGTGCTCTATAGTTTCTCTAGAATATGGGAAACAAGCATAATACTAGTGTATCTCTGGTGTAATACTAGCATACTTCAGGCATACACAGAGGCGAATTATGTAAATAACTATGCCTGTATTCAAACAGTAGATACATTTCATTAAGGCAGCATCAGTGCTTACAAGGTGTATTATAGGCGTAAAAGACAGGCGTAAACTGAACTCCGAGTACAGGCATAAAACACTGATGTAAACTAAACCCCAAGTACATGCATAAAACACAGGTGTAAACTAAATCCTGAGTACAGGTGTATTTTACACATTTAAAATACAAGCGTAGTACTTGCATATTTTTCATAGAAAAGGTTAGTCAGTGCAATAACAGTCATGGTGGTAACAGGCGTATTTGTAGCAAGCATGTTTTGTATCATTTGAAAAACGTATGCCTGGCTTTTTTACTAGTGGAATAACAAGCAGAGATGAAAAAGATGAACAGTCCAATTAATTTTAATAAAAATGATTCAGAATGTCTGGGTATAATTTCTCTTCATGTATACAAAGTAAAATTGTTAACCTTAGCTAAAATCTTTCAAAAAAAAGGTCATAGTGGCTTAAATTCTGAAACACAAATTCTTAGGCCTATGTGGCTGAAGTTTTTAACTATTTAAACATCATCTGATGTAATGTGCAAAAACAAATTTAACACTCAGAACCTCATAATACATAACATACTGTGGTCCTTCACCATCACATGCTTTAGTATAATATTGTCACTGCTATTTTAGGAACCTACCATGCCCTGAAGTCTTTGCTTGTAATTAATCTCCGCCAGAAAATGGACACCTTGCCTATTGCACAGTTACATACCATGAACTCCTATTAATACAGATTTATTTGTTACCAACTCTTTGGCATGAATAAGCAGAGAAACTGGATTAAGTGATCACTTCAAAGAATGTAGAGTAAGTTTGTTCCAAAACAATTTTAGATCGATACTAAAACAACACAGTATACAGAGTCTTGATAATTAATGCTTTATTATACTGTATCAGTGTTATTGTGTTGCTATAACAGCTTTATTATACTGTATCAGTGTTATTGTGTTGTTATAACAGCTTTATTATACTGTATCAGTGTTATTGTGTTGCTATAACAGCTTTATTATACTGTATCAGTGTTATTGTGTTGCTATAACAGCTTTATTATACTGTATCAGTGTTATTGTGTTGCTATAACAGCTTTATTATACTGTATCAGTGTTATTGTGTTGTTATAACAGCTTTATTATACTGAATAATAATAATAATGAGGACTTTGTATAGCGCTTAATCTTTAGAAGTTCTAAGCGCTTTACAACATTATATAACACCTAAAAAACATATATAATGATATGATTATGAAAAACAAACACCATGAAATTAGAAAACAAAAACATGCTGAAAATAGTTAAGGTAAGGAAACATTATTAAGTCTTTAAGTCTATTCTTCCAGTCGAAATAGGTGAGTTTTAAGAGCACACTTGAATGAGATCACTGTGTCTTTGTGTCTAAGTTCAGTGGGCAATTCATTCCACATTGCTGGGCCCTGGTATGCAAAAGAACGTCTGTATGACTTCATTTTGATAGTGGGAATAATGAGAATATGAGTGTCGTAGGAGGAGCGTAAGCATCTTGCTGGTGTGTACACATGGGTGAGGTGAGATGGGTATGTTGGACTGGAGCCAGTCAATGAAATGTAGCACAGAGAACAAATTTTGTGTTTGATTCTGGATAGAATGGGTAGTCATTGTAGGGTACAGAGCCGGGGGGAGGTGTGCTCTTTTCGTGGTACTCTAAGAATGATCCGAGCAGCATTGTTTTGAACTTTTTGAAGTTTCTGGAGTAGATACTGAGATGAAATAGATAGAATTGAGTTACAATAGTCCAGTCTTGAAAGTAATAAGGAACACACAAGTGTTTTAGTGGCATCAACTGAAAGATAATTGCGAATGGAGCTGATGTGTCTCAGCTCAAGATATGCAGCCTTGCATATGTTCATGACATGTTGGTGCAATGAGAGAGTACTGTCTAGAGTAACACTTAGGTTTCGTACTGACTGTGTGAATTTAATGTTGGTGTTGCTGATATTTATTGTTTGAGGTAAAGAATGTGAATGAGAAATTTTTTGTGTTGTAATCAGAATGGCTTCAGTTGTATCATCATTCATCTGCAGCTTCTTACATGTCATCCATGATTTCACATCGGAAATGCACCTCTCTACACCTTGGATGGTAGCATCAACTTCAGTTGGGTGGCTTGATTTGTATATTTGAGTGTCATCAGCGTACAATTGGTGAGACACTGGATGACGATCAATGACACTTGAGAGTGGCTGAGTGTATAGAATGAAGAGAACAGGTCCAAGAACAGAACCTTGTGGAACACCAAAACATAGATCAACTGGGCTGGAGTGTTTTCCATTTGCAGACACAATTTGTATCCTGTTGACCAAGTAGGACTTGAACCATAGTAAGGCTGTATCATGAATGCCAAATACATGATGGAGACGGTGAAGTAATATATCATGGTCTATTGTGTAAAATGCTGCAGACAAGTCAAGGAGGGTGAGGACTGTAATCTTTCCACTATCCAAAGCAGAGAGAAGGTCGTTAACTACTTTCAGAAGGGTAGTTTCGGTACTGTGGCGAGGGCGATATGCAGACTGTACATTGCTAAAAAGACTGTTTGAATTCAGATGAGATACATGTTGGGATAGAACAACTTTTTCTAAGATTTTTGACATGAATGGGAGGTTAGAAACTGGGCAATAGTTCTTTAAATCATTATGGTCAAGTGTTGGTTTTTTCAGCAGAGGCTTTACAATGGCAGTTTTGAAAAATGATGGGAATTCCCCAGATGAGAGAGAAGTATTAATAACATCAGTTAGTGAAGGCAATATTGGATCTAAGCACTCAAGCAGCAGTGATGTCGGAATCGGATCAAGTTCACATGACTTTGGGGCACTCTTCATCATGATTGTACATACTAAATCCATAGAGACAGGTTCAAATGCTGCTAACAGTTGCCGCTGAAATTCTGTATCGCAACTGTATGATGATGACGAGTCAATTGAAATTTTGTTGTCAAGCTTATCTCGAATGGTTTGTACTTTGTCACGAAAGAAATTTGCAAACTGGTCCGGAAGGTCGACTGGAGAGAAGGTAGTTGGAAGTGGTGTAAATTTGTGTCAGTGTTACTGTGTTCTTATAACAGCTTTATTATACCGTATCAGTGTTATTGTGTTCTTATAACTGCTTTATTATACTGTATCAGTGTTATTGTTTTGTTGTAACAGCTTTATTACACTGTATCAGAGTTATTGTGTTGTTATAACAGCTTTAACTTGTATTAAATCATTATCTTTCACAAAAATAATCCTACACAAAAAGATAAAACAAGTTAAATATACCTTATGCCAAAAAAACTATTTGCTTCCTCGTGTATATGTAGATATATCACATAAAACATGCAGTCACAATCAAACCTTGAAATATATGCCTGGATTGATTTTGAATGATCTGTCACTTAATTTATGTCTGTTTCTTCCATATTTCTACATAGTTGATGATTAACAGTCTCCATATATAGTAAATAAATACTTTTGCAAAAATGTAAAACAATAAAAGGAGTAATAACTAGCTTCAAACACAGAAAAAAATCAAATGTTCAGTGAAGATTCTCTTGGTAGAATCTGTCATTCAGAATACATTCACGTTCCTTGTTTGTTGAATAAAATTCCACTGCGAATAAAGATATATTTTATTGTGATTCTGTGTTCATCAAGTTTTTTCTACACTTTCTCCTTTCATAGCTCACAATTTCAGTGAGAGATTCATTCAAATACAGTTATTGAAGGATTGGGCAGTCCACACTTATTCACATATTCTGAAATAAATATACATTTAGTAAGAAATGAATTTATTTCAAATAATGAAGAAAGTAAAGGATTAATTTTTAATTCATTTGATTTCAATTTTATAAGGCATACAATATCAAAATTGAGAAAGATATAGTTCTTTTTCAGTACATAATATCTGATAAATGATATATAATTTGAGGGGGGAGGGAGGTTGGTGTTTTTACAACACTTTTAAGGTTAGATTGTGCCAAAGGAACAGAAAGTTATTTGAACAAGGACATTATCACTTCAAACTGATTGAAGCTGATCCAGTGATGTGATTTGAACCCCTCAAACTTTTAATCATGAGTCCAACACCTTAACCACTGAGTCCAACACCTTAACCACTGAGTCCAACACCTCAACCACTGAGTCCAACACCTTAACCACTGAGTCCAACACCTCAACCACTGAGTCCAACACCTCAACCACTGAGTCCAACACCTTAACCACTGAGTCCAACACCTTAACAACTGAGTCCAACACCTCAACCACTGAGTCCAACACCTCAACCACTGAGTCCAACACCTTAACCACTGAGTCCAACACCTTAACCACTGAGTCCAACACCTCAACCACTGAGTCCAACACCTTAACCACTGAGCCACCATTGCTCACAACAAGGACAGTAATCATATAAATCAGTTTATCACTTTGAATATTATTGATATATGCAGAGAAAGTAGATATTATTGTAATATCAGTTTCATTTATTAAGTATATTTGCTTCCAAATATCATTCTCAACATATATAATATATATTTCTAACAAAACAAAGCAATTTATAAAATCTAGAACTAGAAAAATAAATTTAGATTATTGTGAATAAAAATTCTCATCAGTTACATATCTCACCTTTACAGGCTGATCAGTTACATATCTCACCTTTACCTGCTGATATGCTTGTTTTGTCTATATGAGACCTTGCATCTCCTTTAGATTTTAACAATCCAAGTTCGTCCTTGGAAAAAATGCCGTTTTCTTGTCTGTAAAGATTAAAGGCAGCAGTTTTCTCATGAGGGTATGCCCTGACCGACTGGCTTTCTTGGCATGATTCAGAGTGCAATAATGCCTCCTTTTAATGCCAAATAGCTAAAAAGGAGGGTTTTTTCTGAAAAATCCCAAAGAATTGTGTGAAAATATTTATAACAAACTTCCAGAAATAATTGTTAAAACTTTAAAAGTATGTTATATTGTTTCACAAACTATTCAGGCATATGTTAAAAGGTAAGTTAAAATTCTGTAAAAGGTATTTAAAATAAAAATAAGAGATAATCGTATAAAATGATTACATTCATTTGTAATTAAGTGAACTATACAAAATACTTAAGAAGTCCACATTGATACAATCCCCATATGACAGTTCTTGATTTACCCACAGGGTTTATCTAGGAGAAGACATGATCATATACTAGGGACATTATTCTATAACTGATCAAAGAATAGCTATTCATTAATGTCATTAAAAACAAATAGAAACAAAGTAACATGATACGTCTGCACAAATTTGATGCAAATTAATTTCTGAAGATAGTTTATTGTACTGTACCACAAATTCCTCACAAAATTGACATAAAGGGTTTGTTACCGCCGTGATAACCATTTTAAGAACAAGTACATGCATCTCCAAATTCAACACAATGGTGACAATCATCATGTTCAAGTAATTTCTTTGATAGTCTGTATGAAAATTCCTCAACATACATGTAGCGTTTCTGCTTTCTGTTGTACCAACCTTTTCATGGGAAAAGTTGAGTACTGCATTACTTTTTGCATATGGCCTTTGGCCGTAAATCTTATCCATCTGATAACAGCATTTTCGCCATCATATTTTCATACATTTCTTTCTGGGAAAGAGTTTTAACTATTTGAGTGTTTTAATGCTTTAAAGCATGAATTCAGCCAATGGTAAATGACATTTTCTCTTTTTTCAAGGATATAATAGAGGAATCTATGAGGAGATCAAAAGAGTTTTCAAAAGAATCAACAGAGGAGGAACATTTTTCTAGAGAAAGAACGAACAGGTTGGAAGATCAACTTTTGCAAATCGGAACACGAGTACGGAGAGGTCCAGATTGGGATTGGGGAGACCAGGATAGTCAGGGTGTAGGCACTCTCGTTGGGTATGATAAGAATGGTAAGGCCAGATTTTGTATGGTATATGTAATGGTTGAAAAGTTCCAAACACCAGATAATTTAAATTGTTTATTTCAGAATAGATATTTTTTCCTGAGTCAGCACTGAAGTGTTCATACACTATATTTACTTTTTTCATCCAATCTATGAGCCATCGTCTTTTGCCAAAAAGTTCAAATGCATCTGTTGCATTAACATTTTAAAAATTTAAGAAAAAGAAGCCAAAATGTACAAAAATTATGCAGAACAATATTCAAGACATGGTAATAGTCAGAAATTACACAATTTTTGTTTATATTGCATTCAAATGGACAGGTATGAAGTATCAAGTAGTGTCTTGTGATGACAGATAGATGTCGTATCCTGGTGCATACGCAGATATACATTATATAAAATCTGATTTTAGAGTAATGAGTAAGTCAGTATGAACTAAGATTCTGTAGTTATGAAATGCATCAAAATCTTTTATAAGCAAGTCGATTATGGAAACATTAAATTGTCTGTTCAGTATCATAGATTTTTTTGCATGGGCACTTCTGCTTTGTCCATTGAACCATTGTCACTTCCGCTTTGCCAGTAGAACCAGTGTCACTTCCGCTTTGCCTGTAGAATCAATGTATTAAAACGAGTCCTAAATTTCATCTGTGTCTTTTTAGGATGGCTGAAAGTTGTGTGGGATAACTGTGACTCTAGAGGAAGAAACTCAAACAGTTATATGTATGCAATTGGTGGAAATTTTGATGTTCTGTCAGTGGAAGAACAACGTGTTCTTTTGCCTGGTGAAAGAATTGCAGTTGGATGTAAAGTTAAAAGAGGTAACTATGATATTTGTTTCAGTTTAAACATGAAGTTATTTTGAAAATGGATTTTTCTTTAAACAGTCAGGCTTTTACCATTTTCAGGACAAAACAAAGACTAAATAGCAATACATATTTATCACAGAAAAGATGCAGCAAGACATCAAAGACCCACGTTAAATTATTTACTCATATCAATCTATGCCATTGATTTGGTTAAGGCAGAATAAACAGCAACGTTAAATACAGGTGTACTTGTAATTCAGAGGAAATATTTCTTAGTAATTATCAGTAATATTACTATTATGACACTTTACTAGGTGATAATATGGATTCTGAAATTGTTATTTGTAACTTTCTGTGCATAAAAGTTCTGATTACAATTTATTATCTGTCAGGGAATACATAATTGATTACAAATACAAGATAATATGCAATTAAGTTTGAGTATGTTGTTAAACCATTATCTAAGAGCTTGCTTTGTCTGATTGAAATCGGGGGTTTATTTTTGGGTAAAGACTGTAAATTATTTCAAAGCTGCCTGCTGTCATAAGATGTAAGGGGGTGAGACCTAGACTTTCCTTCCCTTAACCTCAAAGGTTGTGTAAAAACACAGAGAAAATATGGGGGTTCTTTTACAGATGAAAATATTATTTAAATCCAAGAGAAATGATACCCACACAAATTAATGACTCCAAAGTAGTAGAGAAGTTTGACAGTGTGAGTAGAAAGGTAGTTATGGGGGTCACTATATCAGGAAAAATGTCACTGGGGGGAAAAGAGGAATTTAATGTTAAAAACGTCAATATATGTTTCATATTAGATGGCACCATAGGGAGAAAAGGGGAATTTAACTTTTACGTTTGGACCACTATGGGGGGAAAATTACACTATGGGGAAGTGGGAATTCAACACTATGCCGACATCTTGAAAAATGACACTAAAGTGAGGGGGAGGGGAATCTTATGATAAAAACGTCCATAGGATTAACATTGTGGGCTGGTATGGCAGTTATGGGAATTTAAAACGAGTTGTCATTTTAAGGATGACTAATGGGAATTGAACATGGGCTGCCAATTTAGGAATAAACTGGAGGGTTTGAGGTCTAATGCTAATTTAACAGTGTGAGTCACTATTGGGATTTAACAGACCTAATAACAATCCAACACACATCCTTACTAACCTGATGATATATAACCACTTGGAAAGTCCATGTGCCTAGGTGAAATTTAAAATGACAGCTGTAATGAGGTTAGATAGGTGAAGTAGAAGTGATACTCCTCACAGTGGGTTACCTCCCTTTACCTTCCTTTGGAAAAATACCACCACTGCGACAACAATGTAAATTTGGTGGTAAAATGACACCAGGAGAAAACTATATGCTTTGATAACTGCATCACATTAAATCCATATTGCATTTTCTGTAATATTTACACTTCAGTGGCTTTAATGCAGAATGTGAAGATTTTACCTAATTTGTGGGAGGAAAGTGACAGGAATTCTTAAAACTGCAAAGATGAGCACAAGGTTGACAATGTTACAAGGTAGCATATGGCAAACTTTATGATATACCGATAAAGCCACAATGAAGTACATCTGAACTGCCTTACAAAGTCTGGTTGTTTATACCTTGTTTTTGATTGGATTTCAATCTGTGCTAATAGATACAAGATAGGATCCAGTCCTTGTGCTCATGTAATAATGCATAAAAATGATGTACTAAGGTTTAGATCAACATGGGGTCAAAACAGACTTCCAGCAGCGATATATTCTGCCATTACACCGCAAATAAAAGTCGTATTTAAATATTGAATCTCAAGCGGAATTTAGTGGGGACTAAAAGTCAAGCTGGAATATTTTATTAAATTGTCTGAGACTAAAAGAAATACTAAAATTACGAAACTTACATGAAATTTACCCGAGACAAAAAATAAAAGCCTGAATATTTTTTATTAAAGTAGCTGACACTGAAATTAATAATAAAATTACGAAACTGACACGGAATTTAGCAGATACTAAAATTGTAAATAAAGCAAAAAAAATTTTTTATGTGAAGAAAAATACAAACAAAATTTTCAAAATTAACAAATTGCAAAAAATAAATAAAATGCAAGTCAGTTGTAAAAAAAATTACATTATACAAGAAAAGTATTACATTTTTTATATAATTAAAACTTGACAAATTTAACAAACAAGTTTAAAAATTTTAAAATTGAAAAAAGTTTATTAACAAATATTTAAGACAAAAAATAAAAAACAACATTTAAACAAATAAAATTACAAAAAGATTGTAACAAAATTTTTTTACATGTAAGGTACAATTTTTTTAAAGACATACAATTACAACAAGAATTTACAAAAGTATTTAAAAATTGTTCCAGAAATGTTCCAAACAACATAATTACAATGAAATTTTAAAAAATATATATTTTATTCATTTTTTAATAAAACAAATTTTAAAACAACAAATTACAAATTAACAAACATTTTTTAAAAGTTTTACATACAAATACAAATTTTAAAAAATAAGCACACATTAAAAAAGAAAGTTTTAAAATAAACCATAAAAAATAATAAAGAAAATTTGTTAAAAAAAGATCAAGTTTGGATGTCATGCCTAATTGGTTTGAACTCCTATGGTAAAATGGACATCTGAGTTCAAACCATTTAGGCACAACATCTAAACATTTTAAACAATAGTTCAATTAGACATATTCATGTGATGTTTTGTAAATTCAGCACTGTCTTATGTGGGTATTGTTTGTTTCTGTTTTTTAATTGCCTCCGACAAAGACTTGATCAGAGTAGAAAGTGCTAGGGCTATGTAAAACTAACTTTGTACTGTTTTTTCATTGTCAGTTTTTTGCATTTATTTTAATCAGTTCCACTAAAGACTTCAATACAAGATATCAGAGGATAACTTTTGAACAGTACATGGGGTCTTCTCAAAGTTGACCTTGTACTTTTCAGACTTGTGCATTTTTTTATTCTTTCACATCACAAACAGGTAAAGACTGGATATCTGGTGACCAAGATGGAGGGCCAGACAATGTGGGTACTGTTATCAAGACAGGCGATAGAAGTGAGGAAGTAACAGTACGTATTGTTGTGGTCTATTTTATCAGAATGCTGAGTGCACAGTCAAGATTGCTGAAGCCTTCAGATACATTTTTGTGTTTCAATCTGTTGCTTTCAGATGAAATTGTATATGGGCAGGTTTTTTTGTGTCTAGGAGTATAAAATTGCCAGAATATATCTTCAAAAATAGTATGCAGGATCATGATCAACATATATAATCCTTCCAAATGATATTGTGATAGGTTTATGAGCAGAAGAGAGTATTTTCTTCCCCATATGACATATGATACTGTTGTGGAATAGCACTTTGTTTAATTATTTGCTGTAGATTCTGAGTGGACAATAGCCTGATGCACTTTTGTTGTTGACATTTTTTTTCCTCTGTCAATGATCTGACTCAGAATTCATTAAAGGTTTCATGTATGCAACACAAACTTTACTGAGAATCATTTTTGTTAAGAAAGTAGTTTCATCCTAACAATAGTCAGAACAATTAAGAAAACATCGTTGCTGATATAAGGAGCATACAGAGAGGATTTAACATCATTGTCATCTGATATTAGTTTATTCCATTTTCGAGGCATTTATAGTCTCAGACTTTAATGCCTTGTCAAATTTAGGCCAGCTCTACCACTTATCATATATGAAACTTTCTGTTATATTTCAAACTATTTATGGCCCTGCTATAGTGAAAGCCTAGGCTTATACCAACTCTATTAACTGTCTATGAACAGGATTAAATCTATTAAATAATCCTACTAGATAGAACATGAAAGGCACAAATTCAGACATGACTCTTTTGTATTTGAGTAATAGATGTTTCACATGCAACCTTTTTTTCCTGCATTCAGGTGCGTTGGCCCAATCAAAAATCACACAAGTACAAATTTGGGAAGAAAGGAAGATATGAAGTTCAACTATGGTAAGGAATATTCATTATTTTTAGCTCTACTGGTCATAGACCAGGAAAGTTTATGGGATGGCCTGTTGTCCATCGTCAGTCATCTGTCGTCTGTCCATCATCCGACATCTGTTAGCTCAAGTTTGTTATCACTACTCCACTTAAACTATTTGGGGGATTGGCATGAAACTTGACACTCAGATTTTCCCATGATCTAAATAGTTACAAAAAAATGAAAATGGTGCCACTTTGACATCAAATATGGCTGCTGTGGTGGCGATCTTAAAAATCTTATTATTGCTACTCCACCTGAATGGATGGTCATATCAATATGGGGTTTTCACTAAAAGACTTCTTATCATGTTTAGTTGGTTTTAAATTAAATTGATGCCAATCTGACGTCCAATATGGCTGCTACAGCAGCCATCTTGAAAATCTTGTCCTGGCTACTCCTCAATGGAAAGTCATCTTGATGAGGGGTTTTCACCAGAAGACTTCTTATGATGCAAAGTCGGTCCTAATTGAAAATAGTGCTGATATGATGTCCATTATGACCACCACAGCTCTTGAAAATGTTGTTATCGCTATTCCGCCTGAGTGGACTTTCAATGATGTCTAGTTGGTCCTCATCTGGAACTACCGTGGCTATTTCTGCGCAGAAAAAATATGCCTTGGATGTATTTTGGCACATTAACTTACAGAAAAATCAAACATGTTTGCTGGAAATTTCTCTGCAGAAATAGAAACCGAATCTATTTGGATCACCTCTGTTATTTCTATGATTGGTTGACTGCAGGATTGACCAAGAGGTTATGAATGAAAAAAATAGTTCAATCATTCATAACTTCTCAGTCAATCTTTGTTTCATAAATAGACGAATGGCAGCAATCAACATACATTCAAGGTATGATACATATTATTAACCTCGAAGATGCAAATGGTTTGTCCTAATGAAAATGGTGTAAATCTGATGTCCAATATTGGCCACCACAGCAGCCATCTTGAAAATCTGATCACTACTCTTCCTGAATGAAAAGAAATATTATCATGGGGTTTTTATCAGAAGACTTCTTAGGATATCTAGTTGGTCCTAAATGAAAATGATACCACTTGCAAATCCGATATGGCCACTACAGCAGGCATCTTGAAAATCTTGTTTTTGCAATTTGTCCGAAATAGATGGTCATATCAGCATGGGGTTTTTACTAAATGACTTCTTATGATGTCTAGTTGGTTCCAAATAAAAATGGTGCTGCTCAGACATCCAGTATTGCTGCCATGTTGGCCATTTTGAAAATCTTGTTATCACTACTTCTCCTGAATGGTCATATCAGCATGGGGTTTTCACTGAAAGACTTCGTGTGATGTCTTGTTGGTCATAAATGAAAATGGTGCCTTTCTGTCTTCTGATATGGCCACCAGGATGGCCATCTTGGAAATCTTGTTATCACTACTTCTCCTAGATGACTGGTCATGTCGATGTTGTGTTTTCACCCCAAAAATTTTTATTATGTCTAGTTGCTCCTAAATGGAAATGGTGCTAGTCTGATATCCAATATGGCTACCATAGCAGCCATCTTTAAAATCTTATCATAACTCCTCCAAAACGGAAAGTTGTATCAACATGAGGTTTCCACCAGAAGACTTCTTATGATGTCTTGTTGGTCCTAAATGAAAATGGTTCCAATCTGACATTCAGTATATCCACCACATCAGCTAATTCGAAAATCTTGTTATTGCTGAAGAATATAAGAAATGGTTTCAATGCTTAGCAGTTAAAAGAAAGAAATGGTCTTGTCTTGAATCCCTAGAAATTCTCTTTGGTCCGTAGAGTGTAAGTCCCTTTAAGGGACTCTTATACTAATGTGGCTGCATTTTCATTTTTAACTCGCGTGTCCATAAGGTCAAGTGAGCTTATAAAATGGCCTTGCCTCCATCATCTGTCCATCAAACATTGCTTGTTAACATTTGCAAGGCCATATTTCTGATCAGATTTTGATACAAATTGGAATATAGGTTTATGTCATCAAGATCTCAGACAAGTTTGATAATAAGCAAGATCCATGCATATTAATGATATAATATTGCATCTAATTGACTGAGATTGTTACCTTTCTGGAGGTCATATTTCTAAATCGATTTTGATCAGACTTGCAATATAGGCTTACAACATCAAGATCTCGTAAGTATTTGATAACGAGCAAGATCCGTGCATATTAATGAGGTAATCTTACATCATTAGTCATATTTCTGATTGATTTTTATCAAACTTGAAATTTAGGTTTATATCTCAGATAACCTCATATTAATGTAGTGATCATGCATCTGTTTGACCGAGCTTGTTGTCACTCGGGATGTCATGTTTCTAATCCGATTTTTAATATGTTGGACAAGTTCGGAGCAACATCCATGTAGATGAATGAGGTGATCTTGCATCTGATTTGTTGAGCTTGTTACATCTCTGGAGGACATTTCTGGTCTGAATTTGATCAAACTTTGATTATATTGTCACATCATCAAGATGTTGGATGAGTTTGATGAGGTTATCTTGTATAAGATTGGCTGAGCTTGTTACCACTCTGGAGATGGGTTTTTTTTCTCAGATTTTGCTCAGACTTAGTAAATAAGCTTATATCATCAAAGTCAAAGAAATTCTATACTAAGTAAATAAGCTTATATCATCAAAGTCAAAGAAATTCTATACTAAGTAAATAAGCTTATATCATCAAAGTCAAAGAAATTCTATACTAAGTAAATAAGCTTATATCATCAGAGTCAAAGAAATTCTATACTTAGTAAATAAGCTTATATCATCAAAGTCAAAGAAATTCTATACTAAGTAAATAAGCTTATATCATCAAAGTCAAAGAAATTCTATACTAAGTAAATAAGCTTATATCATCAGAGTCAAAGAAATTCTATACTTAGTAAATAAGCTTATATCATCAAAGTCAAAGAAATTCTATACTAAGTAAATAAGCTTATATCATCAAAGTCAAAGAAATTCTATACTAAGTAAATAAGCTTATATCATCAAAGTCAAAGAAATTCTATACTAAGTGAATAAGCTTATATCATCAAAGTCAAAGAAATTCTATACTAAGTAAATAAGCTTATATCATCAAAGTCAAAGAAATTCTATACTAAGTAAATAAGCTTATATCATCAAAGTCAAAGAAATTCTATACTAAGTGAGATCTATGCATAATAATAGGCTGATCTTGTATAAGATTGGCTGAGCTTGTTACCTCTCTAGAGATTATATTTCTCATCTGATGTCAGTATATATTTGCTTATATTATTAAGATTTTGTATGAGTTCTATTTTGAGCAAGACTTGCACGTTTTAATTATACCTTTATATTTGAAAAGAATTTCTATCAGACTATTGTAAAATAGGTAAAATCAAAATGACATAAAAGTTGAGAGATAGTCTTCATAGGGTTGTGTTCTTAAAATATCACCTAAGCCTGCCTAGAGAAATGGTCAGCTCTTGAGTTATGTAAGTCAAGTTAATAATATTGGGCCAGCTTTGGCCTCCATTTAATTACAATATCTGTACCTCTAAAATATTAACATTATTTTTTTTTAAATCATACTAAACATTTTTCTAGTTAAAAATTTTCACTAATCAAGGCCTGAGATAACAGACAAAAACAAAGGTACTTTAGATTTTAACATTAGTAAAATGGATAAAACTAGGACTCGTCCAATACTTGATATGTAGGCTAATTCTGTGAATGTTTTATGCAAAACTTCAAAAAAATGCTTTTCTAATATTTAAATTCTGCCTGAGAGAGAGAGAAATAAGTGTGTGTGTGTGTTTGTGTGTGTGCCTGTTTTATTTGAAACAATAGATATAATAATGTATATATTTAGTCTTGAAAATTTTTCCAAGTTTGTATTGATCTGATGTAGATATCTCTTCAACAATTTGAGCCAATCAGCTGTTATTACATTCTGTTGTATGCCCAAAAAAAATTATTAATTTTTTCTCTCCGATTTTTTTTTTTTTGAGATCTGCAAACCAGTGAATAATAACACTTGTATTCAATAGAAGGCAGCATGAAAGCCTAAACAGAAAATAAAATGTTTATGGAGTTCAGCCTCTTGGCTTTTTACATAGGAAGACAAAGCAAACAGGTGTGCTTCGTCTACTTCCAGAAAGGTCCCTTGCGCTACAGACTCCAGTCATTTCATTCAAATGCAACTATTTCGAGAAAGTGCATAAACTATGCTGATTTCTTTTAAATATGCCTGTCACAAGTTAGAGCGTTTTATGTTGTGATGTTTTTGTCCATGCAACCATCCATCAGTAAGTTACCAATTTTGTTTCCACACAATAATGCAAGTTGTCCCCCACCAACAGTTACAAAACTTTGTGGATGGCTTGCACTTTGGGTAAGGAAGGACCCTATTGATTTTGGGCTAAAAAGATCCAAGGTCAAGGTCACTCACCGAAAAAGAAAAATGGTTTCAACACAATAACATTAGTTCTACATCATCTAGAGTTACCAAACTTTGTGGATAGCTTACACTTGGGGTAAGGAAAAGACAAGTTTTTTGGTAAAAAGTTCAAAGGTCAAGGTCACTGTCATTGAAAGAAGAAAAATGGTTTCTGCACAATAACATTAGTTCTATATCACAGACCTTGACCAAACTTTGTGGATGGCTTGCACTTGTGTTAGGAAAGAAGCCTGTTCATTTTTGGGTCAAAAGATGAAAGATCATGGTCACCATGGCTGAAAGAAGAAAAATGGTGTCTCCTTTGAATACATTTCCTGATCACATTAATGATAGGAAGATGCTCCTCTATACCCTCGAATCCAGCAATCACTGAAAGACGAAAAAATTAATCTTTCCCGTCTATATTCCTAATAGATGAAAGGAAGAAACTCTTCCCAACACTTCCCCTTACTTCACATTATCACTGCTAGGTGGCTACAGTTGTTTACCAGTTTTTTGCTTTCGCTTACACAAGTCACATCGTATGTACACCTCTCAAGGATCTTAATCAGTCTTTGATTTTACACCATCCGTCTATAAATTTGGTATAGTATTGATGGTGAAGGTTGATACTAAATGTTGCAATCATTATTTTTTTTAATTTATGGATATTTATGTGAATTGGTCGTAGTTGTGGACTTCATGTTTTTTTAATAAAATTTTCTGACCTCATGCTCCAACATGGTATAGTTAGTACCCATTGTTGGTTGTATTAGCATACACTGTGGATATTAATTTGCTTATTTAGTATTAAGCATTGTTTCTTTGTGCAAGTAACAAAATTTGGGATGTTGTTTCCAATAAAAATGTCATCATTCTTGTCTTTCAGAAAATTGACCAAGATGTTGATGAAATAAACTAAATGTAAAAACTTTAAGGCAAATGAAGACATGCATGGTGTCCATGACTACATGCAGTGTGTGCGAGGTATAGTCAGAAAACGTATGGGCTACACTATTAAGATGATGTCTTAAGACTAAAGAGAGATGGAGTAAGTCCAGGGAAATGGAATGCGACATTTTAAGTTTACATCCTAAGATGTCATCACTAGCCACCATTGTGGGGGACACATTGATGGTACCTCCCCTTTCCAAAATGATGCATACCTTTCTGGAGGTCATATTTCTAAATCGATAGCTGCAGGATAGCTGCAGCTGGGACAACAAGTGGTTGTGGACTTATCATTTCAGCAGGTTTTGTAGGAGTCGCAGATGAGGTGACTAATACAAGAGACTACAACACCGTTGCTGGCCTCCATTTTATAGGCTGCCCAGTGGGTGTAAGTCCCCGCGCATGTTGGAGCCTGCAAGTCTTGGTGCATGGGGTATTTTCCGGATGTCGATGAACCATATGGCCACCAATCCAGTCCATATAATGCTGTTCCAGCTGCTGTCCAGCTAGTCCAGCTGGCATGTCAGCTGTCTGGTCGCACATGGTTATGCGGAGCTATATGGGGATCCAGTTAGTCGATATGTCCATTTCGCTGCATGACCAACCAGGCATTTACTGCACCAACCATCCAGCTGAATACCATGCCAACTGCCCAGCCAATAGTCGGGCCATCCATACAGCTGATAGTTGAACTGACCTTCCATCATAATTATCAGCATTTCATACTGGCATCACAAATGGTGGCACTTGCTCGGTTGCCAATGCAACCACCAGAACAAATCTTTATGGCTTATGACTTGGGGAGAGATCAAACAGTACACAGGGACAATGGCATGGCTTTGTCCCTTCTCCTGGAATGTTTTATTCTGATGTTGACAATACCTGTTGAGGACAACCACCACTGTGATGGTACAATGGAGCATATGGAATACAGCTTTAAGGGGGCCGTGGAGGAAGTGTACAGAGTTCTGCCGATTTCCGAGTGCCCAGCCCCATTAACTCCAAGCCAGGCCTGTAAGGTCAAGGCTTCAATGGATTTAGAAGATTAAGAAGAACAACCATCCTTCCATCACCTTCCACACTCAGTGAAGGTGAAAAGAAATTTTGGACCACATGACTGATAAACTACAGAACCCAGGCAATTCCAAGGCTTTCTTTGTGAAAGCCAACTACCAGGATCATTCTCACCATGCTGGTATTGCACCTCTTCACTGGATTAAAACATTGCAATGGTAATATGACCAGCCCTTTTGTTTTATTAGATGGATAAAAATGCCCTGCATGCCACCTACAAGTCAGTGAGAAACGTGATTGCTACCTCTTCTATGCTAGATTTGGCCTCTAGCTATTTTTCTACTGGCTGTAAAAGCCAGAAGTGATTACGTGTGAGAAGCCTTGGCCCACATTGGCAAGGTAATTAATATTCTTGTACATCACACGATGGTGAATGCCCAGACAGCATCCGCTAATCTCAATTTTGTGAGACTGGTCCCCTGCCTGTGCTCAGCCGCCCTGAAGCCAAATCATGCCTTGGCTCTGTGTTTGGCAGCTTTTGACACATCATTGCTGTTTGGCAGGAATATTGAGGAAGCACAGAAGCAGTCATCTCAAGAACTGCCACTTCAATTTGCCTTGCCCCCTGCTCCTGTTTTCAGACAGAGTCAGTTTCAGCTGCAGTGTAGAGACAATCGCTGGCAAAAGGGTAAGAGGCTAAATAATGCTCAAAGGCAACAGTTTCATCCTCAATCCAATTTCAGGCAGCAACAAAATCCTCAATTCCAGAGGCAGTTTGGCAAAGAGGAAAGGAAACAACTTAAGGCTTCTCTTTTCCCAAGCCTCCAAACATGCAAAGTCGACTTGCCATCCTGACTGTCCGCAGTCAGGCTTCCTGTGGGTGCCCGACTCCTTCCTTTTTGAACCGCATGGATCAATCAACTTCCCGACAATGAATGGGCAAACCAAGTAGTTTCAGAAGGGCTTTAGATTTTGCTGTTTAACCCCCTCCCGTTTCAACTTCCTCTTCCATGATGGATTTGCCATCTGATCGGGAGAAGGCAGAAATTTTATAGAATGAGGTCTAGTCACTACTTGACAAGCAAGCAATGGAGGTAGTTTGCAAAACGAACACTCCAGGGTTTTACCCCAGGCTGTTTCTGGTACCCAAGGCCAACTGGAATATCAGACCAGTCATAGATTTCAGCCGGATCAATACATACATAGCCTCGCCAAGGTTTAAGATGGAGACAGCAAGGTCAATCAGACTTTCCATAAAAGAGGACATGTTTGTGGTCAGTTTAGACTTAATCGACACATACTTTCACATCCCTATACACACATCCTCATGCAAGTTCCTTCGATCCCATGGAACCATATGCCAATTATGCACTCTTCTGTTTGGCCTCAATATCAGCTTATGGGCTTTCACCAAGCTCATCAACTGTGTCATCTCTCTCTTCCAGTCAACCTCATCAGCAGTGACAGCAGCGTATCTCGATGTCATCCTCCAAAAACACAGTAAGGACAGAAACAATCTTCTTTCCCTTTTGAGTCATTTAGGGTTTCTAATGAATTAGAACAACTTGGACCTTATTCAATTCCAGCATTTCATCCACCTGGGCATGGAATTCCTTACAAACCTCAATCTTGTTTACCTTCCTCAGTTGCAGACAGCACTTATTATTGAGCTCACAGAGACAATTTCCGACAGAGAGTGGATCTCAGTGAGAGACTTTTTGCAGCTTCATGGACTATTGAACATGGTGGTGGATTTGATTCTCCTCAGTCGCCTTTTCATGCACCCTTTGCAAATGGCCCTACTAACGCAATGGAGTCTCTTTTCCGGGCATCGAGATCACAAAATCATGATCTCAAACAGAGTAGTGTCCTTCCTGCATCAGTGGTGCTACAAATGATGCCTCACAGCAGAAATTCCTTTACAAAAGCCCCAACTGGAAATTGCCATCTGTATGGACGGCAGCTCATATGGTTGGAGAGCCCATATGTTGCCCAGCTTCAACATGGTCAGTGGCTGATGGGGGATGCAGGAGTTGCCTCTCCACATCAACATGCTAGAAATGAATGCCATAATAAACATGTTTCATTTCTGGAAGAACCAAGTATATGGAAAGATAGTCCTCATTAAGTTGGACAATTCTGTGGTGGTGGCCTATCCCCTCAAACAGGGGGGGGGGGGGCACAATCACCAGATCTATGCGTGCAGGTTTGGGAATTTCTCTGCTGGTGCACACATCTGAATATAACTGTCCAGATCAGACATATTCTGGGCAGGCTCAATATCCAGGCCAATTCATTGTCAAGAATGGGCCAAACCCTTCACACAGAATGGTCCATGTACCCAACGATCTTTCAATGGATTTGTGCACTTTGGGGCTGCCTGATGATAGATCTGTTCGCGATGAGGTGGAATCATTTGTCCAACCAGTCCCAGATCCAGAGGCATGGGCTGTGGATGCACTATCAATCAGCTGGAAGGGGTTTGGGGGCTATCCCGGCCATGTTCCTGGTACTGAAAAAAATTCAAAAAGTGAGGGGTCAACAAATGCAAAGTGATTTGGATAGCCCCTCTCAAGTGGGACAAGTCCTGGGTGAACGATCTGCTCTATCTAGCGATAGATGTTCCCAGTAAAATACCCCCGAGCCCCAACCTGCTAAAACAGTCAGTCACAGGTGTTTCATCCATGCCCCAACAGGCTACTCCTTCATGCCAGACTCTTGTCAGGAAAGCCTTGCTAACAAAACAATTTCAACTTTCTGTCATGGAGATAATCTCACAAGCTAACAGACCCCCCACTTTGTAGGTGTACAAGGGGAAATGGCAGGTTTTCAGGAACTGGTCCAATAGCAATAGCATTATTGCTTTGAGTGCCTCAGTCCCAGAATTGGCTAACTTTTTTCTCTGGCTCTTTGAGGAGAAAAAGTTAGCGCCAATTACAATTAAAGGCTACCACTCCATGCTCTCGGATACGTTCCAACATCACGGTAGAGCAGATATAGGTCATGATAAGGATTTATCAGACCTACTAGCCAATTTCGAATTTAATGCACCAAAATCTCTCACCCTGTTTCTCAAGTGGAAGTTTGTCATAGATACTGATGTGGCTTAATTCAAATTAGTTCGAGTCTTTTGCCAGCACCTCTTTGAAGCTGGTATCATACAAAACATGTTTCTTTATAGCCCTAGCTTCAGCATGCAAGGTCAACAAGTTGCATGGCCTTTCTACAGTTCAGATCAGATGGTTCGGTGGTCCTGCTGATGCAACCAGGCTTCATAGCAAAGAACAGGCTGCCAGCAATGATTAATCAAGGAATAGTCATCCTTCCCCTCTCCTCCATTCATAAGTCTAAGGAGGCAGTGAGGCAGAACCTGGTTTGCACACTAAAACACTACGTAAAGCACTTGGAAAAGTTTGAGGGGGGGGACTGCTACGCCTTTTTCTTCAGGCAAGACAGGGAAAGAGGATAAAACCAGCCAAGCCCTAGCCTAGCATCACCAGACCTGTCTAAAGTCAACACAGTCATACCACAGGCATAGAACAGTGCTTTAGCTGGATTCACCTAGTGATTTACTCGGTAAGATAGAAAGTCGTCGCTTCGCTCTTTCTTTTATACAGGTACTGGCATCACAGCATAGGTGACAGGCAGTGATGCTGTCCTCTTACAAGGAGTGCGGTTTACCCACATACAGGGAAGAATCCTTATTTCCTCCAGGGTGACCATGGTAGAGATAAAATGCTCAGCATTGCCTCGTCCTATTACCTATTCTCGTAATATTAATGTGATCATTGAATGTATTCAAGGGAGAAAGCAAATAATTTTGTACATTATGTTTCTCAGAGAATACTTGCCCAGTCACATTACTAATAAGCCCTTCCACACCTCCCCGCAAATCCAAGCATCTTCATCGAGATATCGCTCCAGCAAAACTGGTTAACAACCATAGCCACCTGGTGGTGGTAATGAGAGGTAATGGGAAGGGTTTGGAAGAGTTTCTTCCCAACATCTATATGGAATATAGACAGGAAAGACAGTTTTTTTGTCTTTCCATGATTGCTGGTTTCAAGAGGCAGCCGGAGCATCTTCCTAAAGTTAATTTGATCAGGTAAGTATTCTCAGAGAAACATAATTTACTACAACATTTACTTTTTGCATAAAAACTTTAGTTCTAGACCAAAGTTTGTAGAGGATTATTGAGGTCAAGAGAAATGTGGCTAGAAAATGAACTTTGCATAATAAGTTTTGTTTCTGATCATACTTTGGGGATGGCAAAAGAAACCTATAGATTCTGGGGTAAAAAGGTCTGAGGTCACTCTTATGTTAAATCAATAATATGTTGTGTCCATGTTAGTGCCTTACACAAGTAAGATAGTCATGGTGCACATGAGCTTATAACTAATGCATTGGATTTTATCATAAATTTAGAAAAAAGCAATGAAATCTATGAGAAACTCAATTTACCATATGTATTTGCTTATAAGTTGAGTCCAACTGCAAACTGCACAGACCCAAATGCACTGGCAGATCTGGGTCCATGCAGTTTGCTAGGAATAATCAGGGGAACAAACAAAATAGATTCTGATCTGCTGGCACATTATGCAACGGCAGATCAGGTCTGTGTTGTTGGCAATTGGATCCGGCTTATAAGCGAGTACAGACAGTAGTGTATTTATGTCTGAGGTGCATTTGAGATTACCCATACTAATTTTTTGCATCTTATGAAAAGAATCTTGTATTTTGTGTACTTTTATTCACAGTGACACACATGAAAGTTATATCTACAATATAATGGCTGAAAAAGAAACAGAGTCAGTGGAAATGAAACTTTTAGAAGAAATAGATCATCCAAAAGTAAAGCAAAAAATAAAGGACGTAGATGTGGAAGAAATGAACAGAAGAAATATAGAAATGTCAAAAGGGTACATAACTCTTTCTGATTCTGGTGGTTGTGTTAAAGAAAGCCCAAGTTTAAAACCAGAAGATAGCAAAGTAAAGATGGACACTGAAGTGACCACATTGGAGCATCAAAACATAAAGAAAAACAAAAACAGACGATGATTATGTATGGCTTGAAATAATGAATGTTTATGTTGGTACCAAATGTGACCAGTACACCTAGGCTCCATGGATTAGACAGGATCAGATATTAAGTTCTGCAACTGATTACCAACGCCCACTTAACCACCTGCCTCCTCAATTACCAACCCATGGGATTTATGACATGTAGGCAGACAAATTCCCCTCTGGTATTAGAGGCAGAGTGGGCCCCTCAGGTGACGAGTATACCCGTCTTTTTATTTCCATAGCACTCCTTCCATACTAATGTACACTAGGTAGGAATGTATGCATCCACAAGCCAGTTGAGTTCCATTATCTATAGTTGTCTACCTAAATCACACCAATCCAGTGGGTTTACACCCTTCATCATCTAGGTCTGCTGAGCTGTGACAAATTATTTATTAACATAAGTAATAACTGGAAATTGAATTGATGCACACTGTTAACTGTTCATGAATATGGAGCTATGTTAACTTCAAGTCTAAATGCTTCCAACTGTATCCCATTACCATCAGCTAATGCAGGTCTTTTTGCCATATTTTTAAACACGCAAAATTTCTGAGAACATGTCTTCATATATATGTATATACACCACTAGCTACAGGGATTCCCTGACATGGAATTTCCCCTTCAACCCAGACTTCACTGTCCAGTCCTGAACCTCAAAGCTTTCTCCTCTTCAACCTTGTATGACAAGTGGCTGAAATTAGTAAATAGAAACCAACAACAAACAATGTTTCACAGAAGCATATGAAAAATGTAGTTTATACAATTATGGGTTGGATGGGTATGTGAGAAATGTATACATGCCTTTCACTTGATGTTTATTCACTGGAAACTGGATCTGAATCAACTGCAAGATTAGATGTAACAGGACTACAACTGCAGAGGCTTATATTGTATATGGTATGCTGGGTTATCTCCCTTATACCATTCATTCAACAATGCAAAGTTCATTACATGTAAGCTTTTAAGTGTTCTCCAGAATGTATATTTATCTTGTCTATGCTGCATTAACATACTTTCCAACCATTATGCTTTTGGAGTCATCATTCCGCTTTTTTTCACCTAATTACATCTTGTGCTCGCCTGTATATAGATTATGCTTTTTTGATAAATTGATAAAAATAAAAATAAAGCAATAAAAAGTTGTGTTAGTCATTTTTATTATCATCTCTTTAATTCCACACATTATATAAATCTGAGAATGTTCTAAACAGAAGACTGCTGTATAAGAATAGCGTAAGAGTACATTTGTCATAGACCTCCATGTACTTTGCTCATTTTCTATTTATAGCAGCTGTATATGACACATTTCCAAGAAAACAGATGGGTTTCTTCAATTTGAAAACTTGTCTCACATATTCATTATATTAATACACATAATTTTAGTGGACCAGTCTATACTAAAATAATTGTGGCAGATGTTAAGTGAAACAGGCTTTATCGATGTGACTGTCCGATGTTATATGACCAAAAAATGTTAGAGAAGAGGGATTTTTTAAACTTTAAACATGTTGGCTCAGAAAAAAAAACAAATCAATAGTGCTTTACAAATTTTGAAAGAAGAACATGAGAGGGGTAATACAGTTCTCAGGTTGAGCACATGGTAATGATCATTGTAGAATTTGTGGAGTTGACTTTACAATCTCTCAGCGACAGTTAGACACTTATACTAGTTTAAGTGAATGTTGTGTATATATAATTTGTCAATATGTTTTTTGTTTGTATTCTGGTACTAATCCACATGGATTTTGCCCATTTGTGACAAGAACTTTAACCAGCTGCAGATCCAGGTTAGTAGCAAAACTAAATGTACATTCATTTATTGTAATTATGGCATGTAATATATAGATTACACATTTTATGCTCAGATTACGCTTTTTTGCCACTTAGGTTACGTTTATGCCTCTGTAGGGGTTGGCAGGTATGCATTAAATCCAAATTTCATTAATTTGATAATATTGTTATTAAAAGCTGACCTAGTACAAGCCCACTACTAGTATTCATTCTGAAATAACCACACAACAGCAATAAGCGGGGATCATCTCACCACATCTCAAGGAAACCATTAGTTTAATACCTGCAAATTATGGACGACAAACTGACAGCCTACACTAATGTTACAGGACATACCAGTGTCCCATTTGTACTGCAGATTACCAGTCTGCCTGCTTTGACCACACAGGTAAGAGTATCTCAGATATTAGGTTTTGCGATATGTTACAAACTCCTCTCAGGTACTGGAGGTAGAGTGGGCTCCTGGTGGCAAGAGTTAAACCGTTTTTCCAAATCACTTCTCTTCTAATACACGCTAGGTAGGACTGTATGTAAGCACGAGCCAGTTGAGTTCTATCAGCCATAGTCAACTCCCTTGATCACTCCAACCCAGTGGGTTTACACCCTTCCCCATCCACTGCATATTAAGTGAGGTCATAACCTATTCCCCAACAAATAATCAGTGAAAGGATTGTTTTAAGTCTTTGTTTTGTTTGTAACATGATCAGTATACTGACAAACCGATTTTGAAGCTTACACCTGGAAACTGTTAGAAGTTGCAGTGTTTATTATAAAGCAATCCTTGTGATAACAATTATGTGAATAGTAAACTCACACATTGGTTGGGCTTCAGTCATTAAATAAATTAAAATTAATATTTATTTGACTTCCTTTGAAAATTGGTTGGTATCCCTAGTAAAACAGGGATGATATGTCTGTATCATATTGAGTAAATTACAATCAAAATGGTAAATTTCCCCTTAAAATCCTGTTAAATTCACTCTGATCTCTACTAATTGAACTGTTAAATTCACTCTGATCTCTACTAATTGAACTGTTGACCCTGATAATTTCCTTCCTTGTTAGTTATTGAATTTAGGCACTAAGTATAGCACTAATATACATAAAGAGAAAATAAAAGTGGGAAGCATCTGGTATATGTTTCATGAGTTATGGGATTCGATAATACCGTATTTTATGTATTTTTTCGTACACAAAAAAATAATTATTTTTTTCAGAGAACGAAAAATTATATGTAAAAAAAATATTAATTTGGAGTACTGACCGTGTACGAAAAATAAAGGGTTCGGACCTAAACAAGATCTACCGTTATGTGACACACGATGCTGGGTAACCTAACATCACTAACGCAAAAATAAACATACATTGCTTTGTCTAATTTTGCTCTCAACCTAATTAGTTTTTATTTTTAAAAAAATACCCCAAAAGACTTTTGTTGTTATCAATGAATATGTGTAAGTGTGTGTGTGTGTGAGAGAGAGAGAGAGAGAGAGAGAGGACAACGTGTCGGTGTGTACTAGATATTGTCTTCTTACAGCAACAGTAACCTCATTATGAAATCAATAACAAATAAAATAACTCTAACCTTTTTCGTTTCTAGTGAATGCGTGTACGAGAGAGAGATGAAAAAGTGTTCTGTCTGTGTGTAAGATCGCACGCAGAGCTGCATTTTATTTTTAGTTGTTTGAGAGAGAGGGGTTGCAATGTGATTTTAATCTTTATTGTTCAGTTACCTGTCGATTGTGTTCTTCCTCATTTACACACGTACAAGAGCACTATTATATTCCATTGGCAATTAAAACCTGAATAAATAAATCGTTCTTGTTGTAATTAGGATGTTCATTGTCACAAAAACCAAGTGGCTATCCAGAGGTATTACAAGCTTATTTAATGTGCCTAGACCTTTAGCTTGGTCATTTCCAGTAAATACCGGATTGAAGACCAGATTCGCATTGACAGTTCAAATTAGTGAGGCTCTCAGTAGGGAAATGAGGCTACCCATAGGGTATTTAAAAGGTTTCCGACAAAGCCATTGTCTCAACAACAGTAATGACGTATCAGTTGGAAAATGACAATAATAACAGCTGTTGGTTGAAAAATGTGATTTTTGCCATTCAAAATAAATACGAAAGGCAAATACATTTAGTAGCCAATGGAATATATATATATATATATATATATATATATATATATATATATATATATATATATATATATATATACAGAGAGAGAGTAGAGAGAGACAGACAGACAGACAAAAGAAACGAAAACATGTGTACGTGGAAATATATATTATAAACACAAAATGTTATTATTTACAAACGTATAATCTGCGATCCAACCATAAGCGAATAAACAAAAAATGCAATAAAATTATGTAATGAAAAATTCAGAATGTTCAAGAGTTCTATAAATCTCCCAGCTCAAAGCCCTCAAACCATTCATCATCTTCGTCGCTAGAGAGATTTTCCAGTGGAGCTGCATTGTCACTCCTTATACAGTGGTCCTCCCTACCATTAACTGCATTTGAAAGTCCAGTTACTTTAAAACTGCTAATTGTCATGTCCTTTTTCTTCTTTAACTCCTCATTGGCTTCAAAAATCCAATCGATCATCTGCTGCTTTGAAGGGGCTGGAATTTTTTCAGTCGTCTCTTTACCAGCCTCCCTGGTTGCAATACTTTTGGAAGTTTGGTCCTTCATATAGCTTGACCATTTTTTCCGCAGCAGTCCCTTGAACGATTTATTTAAATAGACATCCAGTGGCTGCAGTTTACATGTGCATCCACCGGGAATTACCGCCATTGTTGTTCTTGATTTTTTCACGGATTTTTTAACTCCATCAGTCAAATGGCCACGGAATGAATCCAACACTAGGAGAGAAGGTACGCGCTTCGTGTGTGGTTTCCAGACTTCGTCAATATACTCCAGCATGAGGTGTTCGTCCATCCAGGCTTTTTGTTGAACCTTCACTACCACTCCCTTGGGGATCTTAAGATTTTTTAATTCTCTTTTTCCCCGAAAGATTATCATTGGTGGTAACAAGTCACCAGATGCCAGGCATGTCAAGACGCAAGTTAAATGGCGCTTGTCACTGCCAGTACCTCTAACACGCACCTCTTTCATTCCGACTCTATCAATTATCTTCCCGGGTACCAAGTCGAAATACACGGGTGTTTCATCCATATTTCCAATTAAATGGTCCTCAAATTCCCCCTCCTCCCGCATCCTTCTCATATATTTTGTAAAAGAGTCTATTTTTTCCTCCAGGTCTCGCGGTAGTTTTTGAGATATGGAGGTTCTGCATCTCAGCGCAAGTCCATTTCGCTTGAAAAAGCTATCGACCCATCCTCTCGAGCCCTGAAACTTTGGGTTTTCCTCCTGAATAACAGTAGCCGCATAATTTTGTAACATTTCAATTGTTACAGGCACGTGATGGTCCCGCATACACAGCAACCAGGATAAAATTTCCTGCTCCTTCTCGTACGAATACGTCAAGGGTCGACCAGCACCTGGGATGGATCCTTTTTTTGTCCTTCGAATATTTGTTGAAAATTCCATTTTCATCCAGCTGGACAAAGTACTCGGTGTTAGGTGGTACTTAGCAGCTATGGGCCTAATTCCACATAGTTTCGCCTCCTCAACAATTCTGATTTTATCAGTAATCTCCCATTTCTTGTACTTTCCTCTTACTGGTGACTTGGTAGTACAAGAAAACTGGTTCATGTCTCGCAAATCTTTGCTGTGGTCCAGTTTGTCTACTGCAAGGTCAGGAACAGCATCATTGGTCTCCGTTTCACTAGCAGTTTTTGGTACGCTGGTGTTATCTACTGCACCTATGTTAAATTTGTGCAGTTCAGCATCGTCTTTTTCTATGGCGATTGCCGCAACAGTGAGAACAGATAACTGACGGGCTACACCGTTGTCTTTTCTAGGCCGCCCTGGTCCAATCTTCTGCTTTTTTTTTGGTGGTTCAGCGCATTTAGGTGTCGGTGGAACAAAGGTCTCTCCCTTTGGCAGGGGTTTGAAAAAATTTAATAATGAAGACATCTCCAAGCAAGAACAGTACAAGCACTTAAAATATATTATATAAGAATCGAATTCGCTGAGTCAATGACTTTCGCATTTATGCTTGAAAATGACTAGGCTTTTATAGTTTTTATTGCATTGCTATAATGAAACAATGAGACTGATTGCCCCTTGGCATGTACTGACACGCTTTAGATATTATTTTTATTGGATAACAAAACATCAAATGGCTTCTGAACTCGTTTTAAAATGCGCGTGGTGCTTTGTTACAGTGACCGACTTAATAAAGAGCACTCATTAACAATGTTGTTTAAGGATTATGTACTGTAAAGGCCATTGTCCAGTTGTTAATGAACAGCAGCAGCTATTATAATGACAACAACAGATCATACACATCAATCATTATATTTTCTCGCCGATAAAGAAGACAAAGAAAGGCGGTTTGATGAATGAGAATAGATTATCAGTTAACAAAACAATTACCCTTTCCAGATGAGATTATCAAAGGCCTTTGTACACGATTATAAATGGTGATTAATTCTTTATTTCTTGATCTCATGTTTCTTTATTGGATGCCTCAATTAAACATTTACGCGAAGTTTGCAACATAAAGCACCTTAATTGTAAATTAGTTTAATCTCTTATTCATTGTTGTAAAAATAAAAAGGCAATATTTTCGATATATTTTGCAAATGTTAATCTTCACAGCGGATCTTTTTTATGTACGAAAATTTAAAGGATTTAACGAAAAATACGAAGTGCTATGTACGAAAAAATTAGATACATTTAATTATTTATTATTTTTATAGCTATATGGTGTACGAAAAATTAAAGGGTACGAAAAATAACATGAAATACGGTATTCAGGGATTGTTTTTCTTCTAAAACCATTCATGCTCTAATAATAGCCCATCCTCTATTTCTGCATAAAAAAATTGCCAGTATTTGGAATCCTATTTTTATAATTTTCATTGCATTTAATAATCACTCATCCCTATACATGTAGGCGTGTCTGATAGTATGAGGGACAAGTGAATCACACAGTCACCTCACAAGAAAATTGATGGCAAGACCTGTCAAGTACTGTTATCCTCACTTATTAGTCATGTCCAACTGCAAACAACATAGACCCTGATATCCCATCGCATAATGCGCTGGCATATCAGGGTCAATGTTGTTTGTTCTACTGTTTACTCCTAACAAACTGCATAGACCCAGATCTGCCAGTGCATTATGTGATGGCAGATCTGTGTCCATGCAGTTTGCAGTTGGACTAGACTTATCAGCAAGTATATGTGGTAATTGTCAAAAGCAATATTTTATCAGGTACATACATGCAGCCCTGTTTAACTGCCAAGTATTTAATAAGATCATGGTACCCTTTTAACTGGTGACACTCTGCTGCAGTATCAGGGATAGCACTGTGGTTACTATAAATCAACTTCCACTGCTGTGAAACTTATAAAGAGAATTATCTTAGGGCACCATATTCGGCTGAAAGCCATATTACCAATTCAAAAGAAATTCAATATGAATACCTGTTTCCAAACAGTAACAATCTCAAGACAAACCAATAGTCAAAAAGTCTCGTCTCTTCTATTTGGAGCTATATTACTACCCCATTCACTGTTTTACACTGATAAAGCACAGCCACTTGCATGGGTGCATCACAATGTTCAGCAGTGTTTGAAAATGGCGACACTTAGTAATCTAATCAGCAGAAAGTTTTTCAGCTAGAAATTTCACTCTGAATGACAATAACAATCTACAGTCATTATTTATACTAGTACTGATAACAATTCTCCATGTCTGTTCTTACTGGGTTTGTATATGTAGTGCTACACCACTCCCTCGATAACTCGTGAACCCGCTTACAATGCTGGGTCAGGTGTGGATCCCATTTATTTTTTACTAGAAAATACCCAATAAATTCACCATATTTGTTCAACGTGAAAAAAATTGCGATCAAAATTAATAAATGAAACCTTGATATATCTCTCGTTTTATCATCGAAAACTGGTTAATACCCAGAAATTTGAATCAACATCATGAAATTTTCAACTTTTAATAAGAAGTCCTATATTTTGTTCAATTTTCTTTCTAACCAACATTCTCGGTACACTGTCAATAATAATAATAATGAGGACTTTGTATAGCGCTTAA
The DNA here is from genome assembly GCA_029931535.1 of Margaritifera margaritifera. Taxonomy (NCBI): domain Eukaryota; kingdom Metazoa; phylum Mollusca; class Bivalvia; order Unionida; family Margaritiferidae; genus Margaritifera; species Margaritifera margaritifera. Next base: position 157,410 of record JAQPZY010000531.1, read on the forward strand.
TCTTTAGAAGCTCTAAGCGCTTTACAACATTAGATAACACCTAAAAACATATATAATGATATGATTACGAAAAACAAACACCATGAAATTAGAAAACAAAAACATGCTGAAAATAGTTAAGGTAAGGAAACATTATTAAGTCTTTAAGTCTATTCTTCCAGTCGAAATAGGTGAGTTTTAAGAGCACTCTTGAATGAGCTCACTGTGTCTAAGTTCAGTGGGCAATTTGTTCCACATTGCTGGGCCCTGGTATGCAAAAGAACGTCTGTATGATTTCATTTTGATAGTGGGAATAATGAGAATATGAGTGTCGTAGGAGGAGCGTAAGCATCTTGCTGGTGTGTACACATGGGTGAGGTGAGATAGGTATGTTGGACTGGAGCCAGTCAATGAAACATTGCACAGAGAACAAATTTTGTGTTTGATTCTGGATCGAATGGGTAGCCAGTGTAGGGTACAGAGCAGGGGGGGGGTGCTCTGTTCGTGGTACTCTAAGAATGATCCGAGCAGCTGTGTTTTGAAGTTTCTGGAGTAGATACTGAGACGAAATAGATAGAATTGAGTTACAATAGTCCAGTCTTGAAAGTACTAAGGAACACACAAGTGTTTTAGTGGCATCAACTGAAAGATAGTTGCGAATGGAGCTAATGCGTCTCGGCTCAAGATATGCAGCCTTGCATATGTTCATGACATGTTGGTGCAATGAGAGAGTACTGTCTAGAGTAACACCTACGTTTGTACTGACGTGTGAATTTAATGTTGGTGTTGCTGATATTTTTTGTTTGAGGTAAAAGATGTGAATGAGAAGTCTTTGTGTTGTAATCAGAATGGCTTCAGTTTTATCATCATTCATCTGCAGCTTGTTACATGTCATCCATGATTTCACATCGGAAATGCACCTCTCTACACCTTGGATGGTTGCATCAACTTCAGTTGAGTGGCTAGATTTGTATATTTGGGTGTCATCAGCGTACAATTGGTGAGACACTGGATGATGATCTATGACACTTGAGAGTGGCTGAGTGTATAGAATGAAGAGAACAGGTCCAAGAACAGAACCCTGTGGAACACCAAAACATAGATCAACTGGGCTGGAGTGTTTTCCATTTGCCGACACAATTTGTGTCCTGTTAACCAAGTAGGACTTAAACCATAGTAAGGCTGTATCATGAATGCCAAATACATGAATAAGACAGTGAAGTAATATATCATAGTCTATTGTGTCAAATGCTGCAGACAAGTCAAGGAGGGTGAGGACTGTAATCTTTCCACTATCCAAAGCAGAGAGAAGGTCGTTAACTACTTACAGAAGGGTAGTTTCGTTACTGTGGCGAGGGTGATAAGCAGACTGTACATTGCTTAAAAGACTGTTTGAATTCAGATGAGATACAAGTTGGGATAGAACAACTTTTTCTAAGATTTTTGACATGAATGGGAGGTTAGAAACTGGGCGGTAGTTCTTTAAATTGTTATTGTCAAGTGTTGGTTTCTTCAGCAGAGGCTTTACAATGGCAGTTTTGAAAAATGATGGGAATTCCCCGTATGAGAGAGAAGTATTAATAACAACAGTTAGTGAAGGCAATATTGGATCTAAGCACTCAAGCAATAACAATATTCAACAAAATTTTGATCAATGATAATGTCACTAATGCCTACTGGTGGCAACAATTAAAAAATAAATACCAATTAAATAAGTTTTGTCAAGTGAAATTTGTGTTTTAGTTCTATCTTTTAATTCGTTTCAGTGTAATCATCAATAATTCCATTTTGCCCTCTTGTATTCAAACATGAAAAACATTCAACCATCACAGCCATGTCCGCAAGAATTTCTGTGAGAACCTAATTAAGTGCCGACCGTTTTTTTATCTCCGACTTGCGGAAGTATTTGTTGTGTTCTTACACAGAATTAAAAGCAGGCCTGCTTTGTATTATCACGTTAATTATGTCCTTTATATCAAATCAAATAAAAGAGGTGGAGTAAAAGTAAAGTTAAATGGCGTGCAAATCCTACATGCGTAAGGGGCCATGGGTGGCCGAGTGGTCTAAGACAGATCACTGACATCTCACCTCTGTCCGCGTGATTTCAAGTCTCGGGCTTGGCCAATGTGAGAAAGCTTGCCAGTAGCTTCCCGTGGTTCGGTGGTTCTTCGCGTGGTTTTCTCGGGTTCTTCCTCCACCAAATATACTGGCTGCCATGTAAAGCCTATCATATGCTGAAAAATGGTGTTAAACCGATAACAACCAACCAACCAACCTACCTGCATAAGTGCTAGCGGTTACGGCCATATCAGGTCAACTCATTTCAATTGATCAATCGAACACTGTTATAAATATTATTATGTAAGCAATATAATTAACCTACCTTAAACTAGCCTGGGAAATGGGTACTTTGTGAATAAAAAAAGCTGTTTCATAGATACGGTTCATTATGGAGAAGCGAGTTCCAGAGTTTGTATTGAACTTAAGATTTCTAAATTGCCACTCAGAGATTTCCTCAAGGATGAGAAGTTTCACTATTACTTGCAATGAAATCACGGCATCCATATTTTTCTTAATAGAACAATAAATAAATCGAGTTTATACGTTAACGGTTATTTAAGGAAATATATTTCCCTAGTTTTTGAAAAAAAGGAATCTTGTTTTGTTGTGAATCAACAACAACAAAAAGCAATGACATAATACACAATGTTTTCGGTACACATGTTGGTGAAACTGCTTTGACTAATGTTACTAACGATCTTTCAGAGGTTGGGTATCTTGAAAATAAAGGTAATTTATATATATAAAAAAACGAACAACTACATTAGAAAAAAAGCTCTGTATTGAAAATTATTCCCAATGAAATTATAAAACAAGTATTCATCCATTAAACATCCAAGATACCCCTCACGCCACCCTAGCTGCGGTTTTCTTGATGTCCAGCGGGGATGGCATCCCCTTCTTAACTTTTTTGAGGTCCCCCTGTAACTCGCGCCCTCACTTATAGTGTGGTCTATGGTTTTGAACCCCGTTTTGCACGAATTGTCGAGGGAGAAGTGTATATGGTAAGATCCTATACTAACAGTTAGATATAAATGGTATTACCAGTATAGTTTTTTCCACTGGTAGGTACCACAGTACTTTTCCACTATAATGGTACTTCAGTTGTTTTCGTCAGTAAGGAATGTACAGAAATTCCAGAGTAATCTTGTTACAAATTTAATGATTTTAAAACCACATTTTCATTTTTCATGACAAAATAATTCCAAAAATTATTAAAAATTGTACAAAATAGTTGTATTTGTCACAAACTAATTTTAAATATTACAAAAAAAATGATATTGACATATTTGGTATGTGTCATCTATGCAAACATGGCAGACAAATGGGATGTTTTGAAGATATTTGGGCCAAATCCAAGTTTCTACAAAATTTCAGATCGAAGAAAAGGGAGAAAATATAATTTTTCAGTTATTTACTAGCATATGTTAATGTGTTAAGTACATATATTAATTTATAGGACCCAGAATCATCCTAATATTTTCAGGAGATCAGTTCTCTGTTTGAATTTTACGTAATATCTCTAGTCAACTAAATAGTTTCTCGCTTGTATAGTCATTGTGTTTGTTTTATGTTTTATGTTTTCTGGCACTCTCTGATAAATAACTTGCCAGGGTGTTGGCATCCCACTCAAAGTTTCCCTGCCTGTTATTTTATTAGTATAGTTAGTTGATTGTAGGCTTCAGTGTCAGCACTTTCCATTTTTATTAACAAGATCTCTAATGTTAGCACATTGTCTTTTACATTGTCAGCTATACTGTAAGCTGAATCATCCCACTCAGGGCCATAGCTACCACCCCCAGCTGCCCCTGAAATGGGGGGGGGGGGGAATTTAAGAAGGGAGCCCAAAATCCCAAGTTTTTACATTGGGTGGGCAGGTGGGGCCTTTCTAAATTGGGGGGGGGCGGGGGGCAAATTTTGAAGTTATGCCACTAATCCCACCTTAGTAGTGTTTAGATGACAAAGTATGCAACAATTAACATACACATATAAATTTTCTCTACTATAAGGTACTGACCATTTAATTGGGGTGGGGGACCTGCAATTTTCTTTTAGGCTGGGATATTTTATTATATTTTACCTCGATATAATTTATATTTTTCCAGTAATAGGTGGAGGTTTTTTTTGTTGTTGTTGCTATAAATCAGAGCAAGATTTTTTTTCAAGCTATTTGAGAGCCTGAAATTTCTTTTAAAAAATATCCCAGGCCCGTTCCATAGATACAAATTGCAGTATAGCGTGGTATGTTCAGAAATACCGTGGTAAAATTTTTTTTTTTTTTGTGTTATCCAACTCTACAAACAGTTTAAACTGGTTAATACTCCCCAGTGCCGAGTGCTGTTTAAATGTATGTTCCAATATGTTAAAGTAAAATATGGAAAAATTTTAGGAGAACAAACCCCTCCCCAAAAAAGTAAAAAGATAGTCCAAGAAGATCAAGAAGATAAAAGGTAAAAATGTTACAATTATTTAAAAGATATACAAAATAAAACATAAGGGTAAAAGAAGAACAAATATTAACACCTTAAAGTATAGTGTCAACATTTATTATACAATCCACATTCTTTCAGAAGCTCTATGATATTGTCTCTTGGTGCATGATCCAGCTGTGTCAAACATATGGCCTGCGGGCCGGATACAGCCCGCCAGACTCATTATTATTATTTATATCAACTCTGGCCCACCATAGCCAATGAGTTTGACACATCTGATATAATCAAAAAGCTTCTTAAGTGAGTTCACATGAGAATACTTCAGCTGCACAGGATGGAAACAGATACACTCGACAAGAATGTATTCCACTGTCGGTAGAAACTTGCAGGCTATGCACTCTGGTCGAGCTTCACCGTTCAGGAGGTATGTATGAGTCAGATACAGTGAAACCCCGCTATAGCACGATAATCGGGGTCCACAAAACGACATCGTACTATGTACCGAACCGTGCTATAGCCAACCAAATCATGTAGCTGAAGAAAGTAATGCATGCACCAAAATAAATGGAGGGGGTTATAATAGTGGGCGCAAAAACTACGTGCTTCATTGACACAGTTACCATCATAAATCAGGGGGCAGGGCAATGCTACGATTCATTGACACAGTTATAAACATGTTCTATATTAACAAAAACTACTTTAAACAATAATTACATATTTAATATTTATTTTTATGAATACGAAATCGGCAACTTAAGCGTGAATAGTTAAGAGTACGTGTACTCACCGGTCGAATCTGGTTGATCCATAACAGTATTTCCATCAAAAATGTGCACAAAGAAGCATAATTTATATTTTAAAAAACGTTTCATAGATCCAGTTGAATCATATTATTTAATTTCTTTCTAAGACATTCACACAAACTTATGACAAAGTTTTTTTTTTCCAATCTGCAACATTCATATTTGCTGGACATGTCCGAAGGGTCTTATTTCTGACTGACCATAAACTGCATGATTCAGACATTGGGAGTTTCTAAAAGGAAACCTGTATTTAGGCTTGAAAAGTACATTTTACTTGAGCTGAAAATTCATACAGGAGGTCAAATGTACTGTATTGACCTCGTAATGTACTGAGGGAAAAATAAATAAAATAAACCCAATATTCATTAAAACTTTTGTTTATAATTGTGACTTTGCTTCACTGCAGAGCAAAAGCGGGGAGTATAATGTTTGCCAATCGCGCCACCCCTACAACTTAAATGGTTCTGTTCAAATCTCTGGAAGGACAGTTTTCTGTGTATATATGAATGATCTGAAGTTACAAAGTAAAAAGTGTTAAAATATGGGGGGGGACCTGTGTGGCAATGACCAAAACTGCTCCTGACAATTCGGGCCATAATATTGTTTCAGTCGGTGTGTATGACAGTTGTTTGAACAGGCATTGATAGTCTATTATTATATTCCCTTAAAAAGGTAGGTAAATTATTTGATTTATAAATTTGATTAAGAAACTTTTCAGTCAACCACATTATTGCTTGACTTGTGAACACCTAAATCTCGAAGCTAATTGCATTTCTTTAAATCCGGACTTAATCTTGCCCAGGGCTTCAAGTTTCTCTTAAACAGTAAAAGCTTTACGTTTCTGTATCACGATATCCGTTGTAAATACCCTCTAATTAACACTCTGACACCTATTTGTTTGAACGACTACAGCAAGAATAATTGTCAAGGAACAATAAGTTCATTTGTATAGGAAATGCATGATATTATTCACTGGTCAGTTGATAGCGTGACCATTGTATGATAACACCGCAATGCCACATCATGTGCGTGTTGGCATTTTTTTTTTTTTTTCCATGTTTTTATAAATCATTGCCGCATAATTTGAACAACCTTTAGCAGTGAGATTGATTTTGATGATTAGCAATTACTTAAATTAATTGATTTATAAATTCAGATAAGAATCTTTCTTTTGAGCAACAATTGTACACAGAATGCATAGAATGAAAACACAAAGAAGACTCGCCGGCTTTATTGTTCATGATTCAATAATAATAAGATTAACACATCAACTTTTCAATGAGCTGACATCTTTCAAAAATAAGAGAAGATCAAAATGCAGTGTTGACTACTGACAAATTTGAGATGAATATTTACAAATAGAAACGTTTAACATCTTTATTCGTGTAAAGAAATATGCAGTCATAAGACACTTTTTTCTTCAAGAATACAATACATCTTGCTAAATTATTAAGTCAAACTCTTGTTTATTTTGGCACAAAAACTTTGCAGTACTTCAACAAATTTGTGAAATTGTTCTAAAATTGTATTTGTGTCCTATACGCTAGCGACGCAATAACACCTCATTTCCGATTTGTTCTCAGTTGTCACTCTTCAACGGTGCGTTTCATGTTCTGAACCTTGTTTGTTGAGTTTTTATTCCACCTGCAAATTCCACACATTTTTCCATGTACATAAAAATGCAGAGTTGAACAGTATCTAAAGTCATCATGTATAATCTTCCATTCAGAAATACGTGACTGGAGGTCAGCTGTTGCTGCTTTATATACGTTCTCATTACTTTTTGTTTCAAAAACTGAGTGTTAAAAACGGGAATTTTATGTAGCTAAGTTAAGAGCCTGAAACAATATGGTAAAAAATTATCAAGCCAGAATGAAATTGTATATTGGTAGACGCTAGTCTGCTCACTTTCCCACCACAATCGCTGAACAAATAATGACGGGAATGTACCACATATATATGGGTTCTATCAATCTGGCTAAAAGTGACTTTGCCGTAAGGCATGCAAACAAAAGTTTGACTTCATGTTTTATATGTTGCTGTAAAAACAGCCTTTGAAAGTAGATAGGGTCATTGAAAATGAAACACCCCGAGGGAAACCAGGTCATAATTCAACATCATGTGTACAATAGCTATATCCAATGTATTCACTGATTTGTTGGTTCTCAATGGAAGTATTTTTAATGCAAAAATACCCAAGAGAGATATATGTTTATTGTAAATGCTTTGTTGAAGAGAATATTTGCTATTCAGATAACTTAATGATGTATGTATGTATGTATGTATGTATGTATGTATGTATGTATGTATGTATGTATGTATGTATGTATGTATGTATGTATGTATGTATGTATGCTTTTATGGTTTTTCTATTTCTCATTGAATGTTTAGTTCTTTATATATTTGAAGTGACTTACAGGTTCAACTAATTACACATTTCTTGTTATTAGTGTATTAGTAACAAGGGTTTATAGCAATGTACTATGTAAAGCATAAGTCACAATCGAAACCATGATTTTGATTTAAGAGCGAGATAAGATATGGGTCTTGAATATAATGTTAATTTGTTTCCAATTTCTTCCTTAGCAAAGTCGAGGAGAGAAATTTACACATTCAGTCTGAATAAAAAAAGTTTCCGTTTCTTTCAAATTAACATGCACTTTACAGTTGCAAACGGCTGATAAAATGTTCATAACTCCCTAGGATTATGAAAAGGTCGTTTATATCTAACATTTTCTGTCAAATTCACAAAAATACATAAATATAAGTCCTTCAGGTACCCATTATGCATCATAACTGATTTCGAATAGCAACATAATCAAATATATTACAAGCCTCATATGAAATAAAGTGATTCTAATAAATACGGTGAGTGGGTTTTAATATATTTGTATGTTTATATGGCCTTAGATGGAAACGTTGAGTTTGGGAGGTTATGACATTTGACCCCATATGTTCCCATAATCAGACTCTGATCTAAATATGAAGTTTTATTTCATAACCACGTACTTTACCGATACAATATACCATAAAAATAAAGGAAAATCTGAGGTGGGTCATTCTTGACCATATTATGATTCAACTGTTAACATCACAGAGATGCAACAAGTAGCTTTATTCAAATCAGTTGTTAAGAAAACATATTAAACACCACTGGCCAGTCTAAACCACATATTTTGCTGACAAATCATGAATCCACTGGTACATAATAGACTGTTCTGCATAGTAAACGGTTGGAACAAACCATTTAATTGGGGGAGGGGGGACACTTGAGATTCTTTTGGGAAAAAAAGACGTCTGACCTGCAAATAGCTTGAAAAAATAACCTGATTTGTAGACAAATAAATCTATTCATCATTTTAGTTTGAAAAAAAACTTACGTTGAGATTCAAATACATGATCCTGGTTGGTAAGAAAGTCCCAAGCAGCCCCTCCCCTCACCTCCCCATGATTAACAATGTTTTGTCTCTAATCTACTTCTAAAAGACGTTCATAAATTGGTTGGGCTAAGATTTCTTGCATCAACTTAAATTTCAGTAACTTTGTACATGCCTGCTACGACTCTAGGTCTTAAAAATATGTAACAGAAAGAAAGTGAAACCAGCAATGTAAGTACAATGAACTAGCAATTTATTTCCAGATAATTAAAGTGAAAATTCAAAAGACACTTACAATTTGTGAGTTAAATTCCAAATAATCCCAAATGCCCTAATCAAGTCCAAAATAATAGAATGCTTCGAATGCATTCTAATAGCCTTGAATGTCCTGATATATCACAAAGATGTAATCCAGAATGTATTTTAATGAGTTCACATAAATTCCCAAATCATGTATTAATCCGAAAGTCAATGAGCACTTTTATATTTCAATGAATATTGTAAATAAATACTTCCTTTCAAATTACATCTGATTTCAACAACACAACTAAAATAGATTCCTTACAGACTGATCTTTTAGAACCGAAAGTCTAGAATAAGGATGAATTTGTTTACCAAAATCTGTGTATAAATACACATGACTACATGACCTATGTCACTTAAGTCTAATTGCGAAATGCCTATGAAAATACTGGTCTACCTGACACCTGTCATAACTTACAAGAATGGACAAAAAGTCAAGTATGTATTTTCAGTGGCGTTGCGACGGGGGGGAGGGGTGCGGTGGGCCCGAGCGGCACTTTCTAGGGGGCGGCAATTTGGTAAGAGTACCGTATATATCATAAATAATACGAATGGAGTGGGGGCGTAATTTTGGTAGTTGGTGCAGGGCGGCGCTTTGCCTCGCTACGCCACTGTGTATTTTCAAATAACCATACAACTTACAATCATAGACAAAAGTTAAGTATATAAACATCATACATAACAATGCCTTTCACATGTTGTTTGTTCTTTGGAAACCACAGGTGGCCGATGCAAGCTTAATGTTGAAAAAAAAGTAATAGCCTCAAGGGAAAAAAATACAGATTGACAGAAGTTCATCAGATTACTGTTATGACCCATTCTCACACCTGACTGTGTCTATCATACTATAAAAGAAACAAGGTACAGCATCTCAAACAGATTTTTGGACCTTTTTTCTATATTTTTTTATATGATATTTATTTTTTGTTACCTCTTTTAGAGTGTTAGAATATATTTCTTTTATAATAATCAGTATATTCACTTGTATATTTATATCCACAATGACTACCTGTTACGACTCTATGGTCTAAGAAAAATGTAACAGAAAGAAAGTGAAACCAACAAAACAAGTAAAAATCAACAATCGATTTATTTATAGACAGTTAAAGTGAAAATTCAAAACACATATACAGTAATGTGAATTAAAATCCAAATAATCAAATAATCCTAAGTGTCCTAATCACAAGTCCTAAATATAGAATGTTCCGAATAAATGACTGTATCCTTGAATGTGCCAATATTCTTTAATATCCTGATGTGCCAGAATGAAGTACTCCAGAATATCTTTGAATACGTTCACATAAATCTCAAAATCCAAAAGTCTATGATCACTTTTATAATCCGATGAATATTTTTAATAATTCCTCTAGCTGAATTTGGAATGATTTTTTCACGACTATGATAACTATTTAAAAGACGGCCTTTTTAAAAAAAAAATATAGTGTTCATAATGCCTTAAAGAAATATATATATATATATATATATATATATATATATATATATAGAGAGAGAGAGAGAGAGAGAGAGAGAGAGAGAGAGAGAGAGAGAGAGAGAGAGAGAGAGATAGATTGATAGTAATGACTGACTTTAACTTTGAAGAAATGCAGAAAAATTTGTAGAAATGTTACTGAAAAAGCAATTCACTTTATTTGGGGAGCTGAGTTTAGAATTCATACTGTTAATAACTTCATGCAGGTGGATCATACTGATAAATTTCACAGTTTCATAACAAATATCGGGTACGTAACTGAATCTAAATGAAATGAGTATGTTAAAAGAATTTTAAAAAATCAATAAAAGTATTAAACCAGTACCAAAGCCAAGGACAATCATTAAACAAAAACCAGTACCAAAACCAAGAACTAGCATAAACAATAACCATTACCAGCACCAAGAACAAGCATAAACAATAACCAGTACCAAAACCAAGAACTAGCATAAACAATAACCATTACCAGCACCAAGAACAAGCATAAACAATAACCAGTACCAAAACCAAGAACTAGCATAAACAATAACCATTACCAGCACCAAGAACAAGCATAAACAATAACCAGTACCAAAACCAAGAACTAGCATAAACAATAACCATTACCAGCACCAAGAATAAGCATTCAATCAGTACCAGCACCAAGAATAAGCATTCAATCAGTACCAGTACCAAGAATAAGCATTCAATCAGTACCAGCACCAAGAACAAGCATTCAATCATTACCAGCACCAAGAATAAGCATTCAATCATTACCAGCACCAAGAATAAGCATTCAATCAGTACCAGCACCAAGAATAAGCATTCAATCAGTACCAGCACCAAGAATAAGCATTCAATCAGTACCAGCACCAAGAACAAGCATTCAATCATTACCAGCACCAAGAATAAGCATTCAATCATTACCAGCACCAAGAATAAGCATTCAATCATTACCAGCACCAAGAATAAGCATTCAATCATTACCAGCACCAAGAATAAGCATTCAATCATTACCAGCACCAAGAATAAGCATTCAATCATTACCAGCACCAAGAACAAGCATTCAATCAGTACCAGCACCAAGAATAAGCATTCAATCAGTACCAGCACCAAGAATAAGCATTCAATCAGTACCAGCACCAAGAATAAGCATTCAATCAGTACCAAAACCAAGAATAAGCATTCAATCAGTACCAAAACCAAGAATAAGCATTCAATCAGTACCAAAACCAAGAATAAGCATTCAATCATTACCAGCACCAAGAATAAGCATTCAATCAGTACCAAAACCAAGAATAAGCATTCAATCATTACCAGCACCAAGAATAAGCATTCAATCATTACCAGCACCAAGAATAAGCATTCAATCATTACCAGCACCAAGAATAAGCATTCAATCAGTACCAGCACCAAGAATAAGCATTCAATCAGTACCAGCACCAAGAATAAGCATTCAATCAGTACCAGCACCAAGAACAAGCATTCAATCAGTACCAGCACCAAGAACAAGCATTCAATCATTACCAGCACCAAGAATAAGCATTCAACCAGTACCAGCACCAAGAATAAGCATTCAATCAGTACCAGCACCAAGAATAAGCATTCAACCAGTACCAGCACCAAGAATAAGCATTCAATCAGTACCAGCACCAAGAATAAGCATTCAATCAGTACCAGCACCAAGAATAAGCATTCAATCAGTACCAGCACCAAGAACAAGCATTCAATCAGTACCAGCACCAAGAACAAGCATTCAATCAGTACCAGCACCAAGAACAAGCATTCAATCATTACCAGCACCAAGAATAAGCATTCAATCAGTACCAGCACCAAGAACAAGCATTCAATCAGTACCAGCACCAAGAACAAGCATTCAATCAGTACCAGCACCAAGAACAAGCATTCAATCAGTACCAGCACCAAGAATAAGCATTCAATCAGTACCAGCACCAAGAATAAGCATTCAATCAGTACCAGCACCAAGAATAAGCATTCAATCAGTACCAGCACCAAGAATAAGCATTCAATCAGTACCAGCACCAAGAATAAGCATTCAACCAGTACCAGCACCAAGAATAAGCATTCAATCAGTACCAGCACCAAGAATAAGCATTCAATCAGTACCAGCATCAAGAATAAGCATTCAATCAGTACCAGCACCAAGAATAAGCATTCAACCAGTACCAGCACCAAGAATAAGCATTCAATCAGTACCAGCACCAAGAATAAGCATTCAATCAGTACCAGCACCAAGAATAAGCATTCAATCAGTACCAGCACCAAGAACAAGCATTCAATCAGTACCAGCACCAAGAATAAGCATTCAATCATTACCAGCACCAAGAATAAGCATTCAATCATTACCAGCACCAAGAATAAGCATTCAATCATTACCAGCACCAAGAACAAGCATTCAATCAGTACCAGCACCAAGAATAAGCATTCAATCAGTACCAGCACCAAGAATAAGCATTCAATCAGTACCAGCACCAAGAATAAGCATTCAATCAGTACCAAAACCAAGAATAAGCATTCAATCAGTACCAAAACCAAGAATAAGCATTCAATCAGTACCAAAACCAAGAATAAGCATTCAATCATTACCAGCACCAAGAATAAGCATTCAATCAGTACCAAAACCAAGAATAAGCATTCAATCATTACCAGCACCAAGAATAAGCATTCAATCATTACCAGCACCAAGAATAAGCATTCAATCATTACCAGCACCAAGAATAAGCATTCAATCAGTACCAGCACCAAGAATAAGCATTCAATCAGTACCAGCACCAAGAATAAGCATTCAATCAGTACCAGCACCAAGAACAAGCATTCAATCAGTACCAGCACCAAGAACAAGCATTCAATCAGTACCAAAACCAAGAATAAGCATTCAATCAGTACCAGCACCAAGAATAAGCATTCAATCATTACCAGCACCAAGAATAAGCATTCAATCAGTACCAGCACCAAGAATAAGCATTCAATCAGTACCAGCACCAAGAATAAGCATTCAATCATTACCAGCACCAAGAATAAGCATTCAATCAGTACCAGCACCAAGAATAAGCATTCAATCAGTACCAGCACCAAGAATAAGCATTAAACACCAGTGCTTGATTTTATTCTTAAACAAAATGTAATGTTATATAATACAAATATCTTTTTAAAAACAAAATCATGATTACCAAAAAATTAGCAGACAAGGAGGGATGTATTAATATCCAGAATAATTATGATACATGTTTTATGTGGCCTGTATTAGCGGCATTATATCCAGGAAAACGTGACGGACATCGAACATTAAAATATAAAACTACTACTGACATACTACAATTTGGAGATATTAAATCTCCAGTTTCGTTACTTGATATTGATACATTTCAAAAAATAAATAAAGAAATATGAATGAATGTGTTCTATTGAGATAGATCGTTATATCCCCTTAGAATCTCCGAAGAAAAAGATAGAAAAAATAATGTTGATATACTACTAATATCAGACTGAAAAGAATCATGATATGTTAATTAAAAATATTTATAGAATATTGTAGAAGCAAGCATACGAATAAAAGACGTGTAAAGGATGCTTACATATTTTTAGTAATTAGAAATGTTTAGAAAAACATGGTATTGATTGTGAGGGTATCGAATCTAAGGGAAAAACAACAATATTACTTACAAGAGCAACAAAATATTCTGAAGTTAAAAAATTTTAAAAATCGGGTTAAGGTGCCTTTTGTAATTTATGCCGACTTTGAAATATTACATTAAAACATATAGTATAATACGAGGGAATAATCAAGTTGCAGATCAGCCGCCATGTGACTATTCATCAGGGGCACTGCACATAAAGGATGTAATTTACAACTTAAAATATCTCCATTTAAAACTCAAATTCCAGTAGTATTTCATAATCTTAAAGCTTATGATGTATTTTTAATAATAGCTGCTGCAGGGAAAACCAAATTAGTTGTTTAAAAAAATGGCTACCCAATACCATGGAACATAACATATCATTTAGTATTGGGCAGTTAAACTTTGTTGATTCGTTACCATTTCGTAACAGCAGTTTGGATAAACTATCATCTGATCTTCCAAAAGAGGCTTTCAAAATAACCAGTGAATTTACTGATGAAGACAAACTTGAACTATTAACTAAAGATGTATTTTACTCATTATTACATAACTCTGGAATATCAACGATTATGGCCATGCAAAAAAGGTATGATAAACATCTAAAATAAAGAACGTGGCTGAATACCATGATCTATATTTAAAAACAGATGTCTTATTACTCGCTGATGTCTTTGAAAATTTTCGAAATATAAGCATTAAAAATTATGGCTTAGATTGAGCCCATTATTCTAGTAGCCCTGGTCCGTATTTGAATGCATTATTAAAAATTACAGAAGCTGAATTAGAATTATTAACATACACTGATATGCATCTTTTTGTAGAATTAGGAAACAGAGGTGGTATTTTAATGGTATCAAGAAGATATTCTAAAGTCAATAATCAATTGGTTAGTGGTTATGATAAAAATAAACCTGATTCTTGGATTATATATCTAGATCGTAATAACCCTTTTAGTTGGACTATGATGAAACTTTTATCTGTCTCTAGATTTAAATGGATAAATTACCAGATTACATTCCATATGACTCAAAAAGGGGTATACATATATACTGGAAGTTGATTTAGAATACCCTGGAAATCTGCATGATGTTCAATTCTTACCCACAGGCACCTGGACCATTAACTATCAACAAGGTATGACTAAGCAACTTTCAAACCAAATTAGCAAAAGATCTAGATAGTAATTTTATTAATTATGATAAATTGGTGCCTAATTGAATGAATAAAAAATATATATCTTGTACACACCCACAATCTACAATTATATTTAGATTTGGGTATGAAAGTAACAAATGTATATAGAGTACTTCAATTTAATCAAGAAAAATCGATGGCTCTGTATATTAAATCTAATATTAAACTTGGAGCTCAAAGAAAAAATTAAATTTGAAAATTGTATCCCATGTTAATGAATAACTCAGTATTCGGACAAAAGATGGAAAACAGGAGGAAAAAAAGTATTGTTGAGGTACTTAAGGCTCATGAAAGTGATAAAATCAGACGATTAGTATCAAATCCTGGATTTATAACAAGAAAAATATTCGATAATCAATTGGTAGCTATCCACTTCGTTACAACCAATTAGTGCTAAACAGATCAATTTATTCTGTCCAAGCCATATTGGATCTGTCAAAATTACTCATGTACGACTTTTATTATTAAAAATTAATGCAAAATATGGAATAAATGCTGAATTATTATATAGTGATACTGATAGTCTAATATTAGAATTTAAAACAATAAATATTTATGATGATATGAAAGATAATAGTACATTATATGATACAAGTCATTACCCTGAAAATCGTCGTTTATATAATTTAGAAAATAAAAAATAAAAAAAAAGATAAAGATGAATGTAATGGAAAACTAATAGAATTTGCTGGTTTAAGACCTAAAATGCATTCGCTAATGGTTAAGGACACACAAATTAGTACAACAAAGGGTGTTGCGAAACCAATTGTTAAAAAAGAATTGAACCATGAAATTTGCACAAAAACATCACTAATTTAAAAAGTGCATATGAAACATAGCATATATAATATTAAAAGTGTTAATCATCATATGGAATTATAAGGTTCATAAAGCTAGTCTGTCACCACTGGACACTAAAAAGTGTATCAGAAAATGTCATACGAACTTATCTTTATGGAAACAAAAGAATAAGAAACATTTTTACCCCTGATAAAACAAACAAAAATCATTTACGAACCTATTTAATTATCGTCAAAACTGACCAAAAAAAAAGATTTTATCCCGATTCGAATCTATTGAAAAATAAAAAAAATTCACTACAATCAACTAAAACATCTTTTCCAAACATACTTAACTTGGGTGAAACTAGTGACAAAAATAATGATTTTACCCCGAATCAATTAAACCGTCAACAAACTATGGAAAAAACGATGACTGTATCCCAAATTCAACCATTCTAGACCTTGTCAAATCACCTCGTAAATTGCTAAAAACATCATCTATGAACCTATTTAATCATCGTCAAACTTGTTCTGAAATGATGATTTTACCCCACAAACCTATTTAATCATAGTCAGACTTGTTCTGAAACGATGATTTTATCCTACAAACATATTTAATCTTAGTCAAACTTGTTCTGAAACGATGATTTTATCCTACAAACCTATTTAATCATAGTCAAACTTGTTCTGAAACGATGATTTTATCCTACAAACCTATTTAATCTTAGTCAAACTTGTTCTGAAATGATGATTTTATCCCACAAACCTATTTAATCATAGTCAAACTTGTTCTGAAACGATGATTTTATCCTACAAACCTAGCAAACCTGTTTAATCATCGTCAAACTTGTTCTGAATGATGATTTTATCCCACAAACCTATTTAATCATCGTCAAACTTGTTCTGAAACGATGATCTATCATTACACTCTTCAAGATTTACATTTATTTATTTATGTGTAAGTTTTAAATTAGGAGAGGAAGAAAAAAAGAGCTAGCCGAGTTGGAAATACGGAGGTAAGGGGAATAGTGTCTTCCCTTGTGTTCTTTTGTTACGGGTTCCACCCACTCCCAAACCTCTATGATAAAACTGTGCAAAGGAAAATGAAAATTGATTGGATACACACCTACGCCTAGCATAGATATATATATATATATATATATATATATATATATATATATATATATATGTATGTATGTATGTATACATTTATACATATGTAAGATCGGTTAAATTAGCATAGCTTCATTTCCACAAAATGAAGACGTTACTATGGGGTGGAAACTGAATAGCTTAAATCTTATCCTTATGGCTTATAGAGTCCCATAATTTCAGCATTGATTGTTCTCCCGATGCAAAAATCCCTAGCGCTATCAACAGTGGCTGCCCGCGATAAAACTTTCCCGTTTTGTAATGAATATTCCTTAACCTACTTAACCAAATGCCCAAGTAACATTTGCTAGGAAAGTTGACCCAACATGATCTTTCTTGCTGATTGTCTGAACCAATCAAAGTTTCACTTGAACACAGTCACTTATCAATCAATAAAAGGTACTTTTATTGATTTGTAACAATTTGTTTCATGGTGTTGTTGATGACGTATATTTGCCTATGCATATTAATGAGAAAAGAGAAATCTTGCATCAGGCAGCCACGAATGAAAAAAGAGAGTAGTGGATTTTGCCTGTGGCTTGAGATGATGCATATGTTTCGGTCAAATGGCATGCTATTTTAGCATGATGTACCCTATGGCAGGCTACAAGAAAACGAGAACATGTCGCAGTTTGTCCCTAGGTAGCTCTTCCAATATGTATTCATCATTGTGATTAAGGCACTCAATCAACCATCTGATGACGTAGCGTCACCTCTTCTACACGTTATACCTCAAGCTATTATGATTACTTCTAAGAAGTCTTGAGCCATCTTATAAAAAATGTGATCCTTCTTGTCCGTCTTCTTATCGATGAGGTGGTGTCTGACCCTGTGCACGTGCACCAGGGCTTCGCTCAGTTTTGCGATTCTACTCATTTTATTGGCTGATGAATCAACGAGGGTGACACGACTGCTTACTTAGTTTAAATTTAATTCGTTCAACCATTAGGCCATTTACGAATGGTTAGCGGGCGCACCGCACCCATATTAATTTTTCGTAAAATGGGTGCTTCGCTTTATTGCATGCACCGCACGATTATTAAGTGTCTGAAAGGAGAGGCTGCACGGGCTCGGCAATAGAGGCGCGTAGTGGAACAGGACTGAATTGAAACGTCATGAACGTACATGATCAAATTCTGCCCAGTTAGCTAATGCGGGATGTCCCTAATAGCCAATTGTGTGTAAGCCATATATTGTAATTGAGATCAAACTATCCGGTTTTAAAAATTTTCATATTTTGTACTAATTTTGAATTACGTTTTTACGTTTCGTTTTTCCGAAAAAATAAATCAATAGTGAGTACAAGTGACTCATTACTAATTTAGTGATCATAATGAGGTGTAAACAATAGCGAGTATTTTTACACGGTGGTCAAATGGATCAAATTTGGACATTTAAAAAAAAAGATTTGATCGAAATGAGTTTCTAGAGCGAAAATGAAACCCCGTAGGCAAAATGTTTTCTTTCTTTTAGCCTTTAAAAGAAAAAGACTGTGGGGTATCCTCCGTAACCCCTCCCCCCCCCCGCCCCATTAGGTATGGCTTCAGGTGGGCTGGTATCTCTAACTCAAAGTTCCGTCTAGTACGTTCCTTGGGGCTATCGGGGTCTATGGTGTCCGCTACTATCAACTGGCCCAGTAACGTCAGATATGTGACAGGTTGGAAATCAAGGTTATGGTACCCTATTAGCAGGTTACAAATATATGTCGCTAATGTTATTGGGCACTCGGCATATTAATTCCCCAATTTGAAGATGTTAAGGGAAGCTCTCCTGGTTCGGGTTATTTGTGACACGACTGCTACTACTACTTTGGATTTAGTTCGTTTGCGGCCATTCGGCCATGTACAAACAGTTAATGGGTGCACCGCACCCTACTTAATTATTCGTCAGGTGGGTTGCCGGGCTGCAAACCCACCCGACGCTTTAATGTGCGCAAAGCCCACTAATACACACCACTCCCTCGCTGCATGGTTTCCCCACTCTGGGGGTTCACTGAAGGCGCGATATGGGAGGGTGTGTAAAATTACTTATACCTGTAAATAGGAATACAGCCACAATGTTTACAGGATCACATGTACTTAAATGGATGTCTGTAGTGGAAGGCTGCACGGACTCGGCAAGGGAGGCGCGAAATGTGGCGAAAGAGCTGAAACGCCATGAGCGTACATGATCAAATTATGTCCAGTTAGCTAATACGGGCTGTCCCTAATAACCAATTGTGTGTTAGCCACGTATTGTAATTAAGATCATGTATACCAGTTTAAAAAACAATTTTCCTACTCCTAAAAATGTGTATAATTTCATGCACACAGCGTACTTCAAATATTCCGAAAAACAACATAAAACCGGGTTATTGTAACCCATTATTAATATTTGTGATCTTAATTACATATTATCAAGTAACTTTTGAAACGGTGGTCGAATGGATCGTATTTACGTCTAAAATGTTATTTCGAAATCGGTTTTCAAGACAAAATGAAAACCTAAGTCATAAGTGGCAATTCTATTAGCTTTTAAAAGTGCTGAGGTGTGACCTCAGTTGGCGGAACCAGGTACGGCTTTAGCTTTTCAGGCGGGTCGAATTTACGTCTGTTGCGGGCCTTAGCGCTGTCTGGTTCTATGAGGTCCGCAAGTACTAGATGGTAGAACGGGGGCCAGATCTGTGCGATAGGTGTAGAGAGTTTGAAGGCATCAATCATCTTGTTGAGCATAGGTATCACTAAGGGTAGTGGACACTCGCTATACTTTTTCCCCATCTTCCTGATGTTTTTTGATGATTTTTGGGCGCTTTCTCTCCAGTTTTTTGGTATTTGACAATCGTACTTCAATTTCTTTCTGGCTTCTAAAACCGTCAGGACATCATCTATGTGGCGCCTTGCCGTTTCCCCTGTCCCATCACCCACTAACTTGTCTATCCCAAATTAGGCCAAGACATACTGCTCCGCTTTATACTTTAGCTCTTTTTTCCCTCCTAGTTTGTCTCCGCTCGTCTGCTTTTTTTTTCCCAGTTGCGGTTTCGGCGTTGGAAGTTGTGGATATGGTTTGCACACTTCCACTTCGTTTCTTTCCGACTGCTTGCCAGGTTGCTTGGGCGACGGCTGAGGTGGAGCTGTAGCATGTGGGGTAGGTGGTTTCTTCTTTTCCGCCTGTTTCTGTGGTCCCTCTGTTGCCTCTACTTTGACACGACTGGTGAACACAACGCTTTATATGTTTGAAGCGCGGACGTGATGGAATACATCCCCTCCCATATGGGACTCGGACGTGAAAGAAAACATGACCCAGATCGATAGAGAGAAATGTGAAAGAGCAGGTTCATAAGATCGATCTCGAGATGTGAAAGAGCACGTACATTTCATTTGTTTTTCAATAAATAAACAAGACAACACCATTGTTCAAAAATCAACATATTTAATATTAAGAAGAAGCTTTTCTAACACAAACAAACAAACATTTTTACACATGAACATATTTCCAGGGTTGACAACGTTGTGAAGTCCAACGTGACTTTCACTGATCTAAGGCACTGTCATTTTGCCATCGATGCACACTACATTTCGGAGCTAAAGACAAAAGATAGCCATAATGTTCACACAACCATTTTTCTAGTTTATCATCATATCTAGAGTACTCCCGATCAAAACAAGTCACTAAATGTTCTAAGGAAAATCCAAGACTGCGTTGATGAAGAAAATACATACAGTCTTGTCCACACACCATGGAATCTAATCCTTGTAACCTCACATTATTGAATCGAGTGGAGAAAGCATTTCTTGTCATAAAGTCAATGTTGTCGTCTTCCAAAGGAGGTAATCCATAAGAATCAAAATACTCCACACTGTGATCGTTGGGAAAGTACACCGTGACCCAATGGATTCCTGGTCGATGACTGTCGTCTGTGTTGTCTGCGTTGATGCCATATGCTTGAACGTCTTTAGGTTGGCGATGAGGAAGTTCATCTTTAGCACACACCACAGGATTCTAAGAAGCGATGTACGAACTGCGAGTCAATATGTAATGAGGTTCCCAGGTATCCATTCTTTTTTTTCTTTTTCACTGGTAATGATAAGTCATATATTCACAACTGACTTTTTTCGTGAATATGTCTGTCAATTAAGTCGATGAACCAAAGACAGTAAGTGGAGATAAGAAATGGTCACACAAGTCTTTATACCACTTTCTCAACACCTTCTCTTCTAAGATCAATGACCATACTCTTCCAACTTTTATTCTGAACTCATCATCATGCATTTGTCGTGTTGTTTCTGACTAGGATGATCAATTTGACACCCAAAACAATGTACTCTGGTCAGGGCTGTAATTCTTTCAGCCAAGTCACGAGCAAAACAGGAGACTAAATGTAGTTCTTGTTCTGGCCATCTTGACATCATCATCAATTTAGTTGTATCTTTTACTTCTTGTTCTGGATATTTAAAACAACATCGTCATCACTTGTGGTTTGTGACTGCTGTGGTTCCAGATCAATAAACCCTCATCGCTCCATAGCTTCTTCGTGTTCCATCGTTTCTAATAGTCTAGAATCACTTTTCTCAAACTGTTGATTTCCAGAGTATTCTCAAATTCTGCATACAAGATGACGTTCACGGTGTTGACCAGAGCTACTGCAAACTGAAGTTCCACACGAAGTTGGCCTGATTTTATAGGGTGGAAATCTCCTTCGTCGCTGCCTTGGTCGGGAGTGAAATCAAATTCCCACAAAGTATATCCTCCAGCAAATCGTCGTACGAAATACCGTGGCTGCTGTTGGTTCCTAGCTGTCCTTTGGCTTCAAACAGAGTCAAGTAAGATTTTAAGTAATGTTTCTGGGCAAAGTCGGGTTTCAATAGGTCTTGTACACAGCATCTGACCATCTCGATTGACTTAGATCTTGGACACGTTAAAGTGTTGAAAGTCAAAACAAGTTTGATCGATGGCTCCGTTGAGGGC
Source organism: Margaritifera margaritifera (assembly GCA_029931535.1). NCBI lineage: Eukaryota > Metazoa > Mollusca > Bivalvia > Unionida > Margaritiferidae > Margaritifera > Margaritifera margaritifera. Next base: position 179,546 of record JAQPZY010000531.1, read on the forward strand.
TGTATTACTGATGATGCCAATAAGCAAATGTTTGTGGAGCTGTCCTTGGAAAACATGATCTTTGATCTTGGATCGGAGTCCAGAGGCAATGGTAAAAGTGTTTACTTCCACTCTTCGAACAGGATACTTGGCTGTCGTTCTGCTCAAAGTGTGACTGATGTCGTTGGCCACTTTAGGTAACACTTCTACAAGTCGCACGTAAAGTCTGCCTTCTTCGATGATGGTTTTGTACTCGTTAGCATTAGCCATCAAATGGAAGACTGTACTACTACGATTCAGTCTCAGACGTGCATCCACTCCGTTCAACAAATACTTGTCTTGCAACCACATGTCCAAATGCAAACGACCCATCAATTCTAACGTGGGTCCTTGTCTGATTTTCTTTCGACGGTCGTTAAATCCAACATTGTGAGGATCGTCATCTGCAGTCCACGTTGAACTTGTCTAAGGTGTCAGATTTCCATACCACAGAAGCATCCAGGTGTGTGTTCTTGGCTTCTTTTCCGTACGTCAAGAGATTTTCCAGGGAAGCACGGTAAGGGTAAGTATCCATGCTGCTGCTGACCAGTTTGCTACTCAAGTACAAATCCACTTCGCTGAACAACGAATACATGAAATAATTGACCGGAGCTACTCTGTCATCAACACCGGGATTGGTGTTGTCCGTTTTGAGCACTTTGAGTTTTAGGTACAAGCGACTGTCATTAAGATCGATGTAATCTTTGGTTTGTCCTTTGATTTCAAATTTGATAGGGGCTGAAGTTGTCAAAGATGACACAGGATGAAATTCTACCCATTGGAATACATGCATCGTTATCATGGTAGGTGGCATGGCAAACAGATCGAGTTCTGACTTGAAACATTCGCAAGGATCTCGGTGATTTTTTTTTTTTTTTTTTTTTTTTTTTTTTTATAGTGGTTAGTAATCAAACGCGTCTCATTCTCTAACAGTTCTTCTTTTCTTATTCTTTTTCTGAACAACGTGTTTATGAGATCTGAAGGGGTTTCTACGTCTCTTTCTGCCTTGTCCTTGCTGTGGTGTTGAAGAAGAAGTAATGCCTCAGCTGGAAGTGTGAAGCGATTTTATATGGTTCTCTCGGCGACCCAAATGGTCTTTTCCAGTTTGCAGCAACACATTTTTTCCTGCTCTCATAAAGACTTTTTTAGGATTTTGTTTGTCGATGAGGACGTTTTGAAGAAATTCTTTTCCTTGCGTCAAAGCGGCATCTTTTAAGGCATGCAATCCTCAAGTCACCATGGGTTTCAAGATGGGGCTACAGTACGAAAAGCGGATTTTACGTATCTCCAAAACCATGTCCTCGTTGTCGAGCGACTCCTTGGTACACATGATTCATCTTGTGTTACAATTCACTGGAAAATCTTTTTCGAAAATGTAGTTTCACCATGACTTTTCCTTTGGAGAATAGAATATTTTGTCCGAGATCTCCTTTTATACTAATGTTGGCACTGTCAAAATACGATTTACTGACAGGAAGATAAAGAGAGTGTAAAAATTCACGGTGAACGTGATACATGTTTTCACGTTCCTGGTAGGCAGTGACGGCAGAATCCGGTTTGAACGGAATGACTCTCAGTAACGGAGCGGCTGTGTTTCCCACCACGTTGTACTCGACAACATCGGAGTACACAAACAATAAATTCAGTCCATCGTTCAGTTCAACAGGGTAACGAAAATACGTGTAAATCGATCGTTGTTGTAAACATCTTTCATAGGAGCTATTTTTGTGTATCCACCCAAAATATCAAACAAACCAGGACAAAAAGTAATGGACAATACTTTGCCGTCCGAAAAATGCATTTAAGACGATGAACAATTTTATGGTACTCGATCAGGACACTTTTGCAAGCTTTCTCCATGGTTTTGCCAAACTGGTCATTGAAAATAGCCGCAATGGTTTCCACCAGATGTTGAGCATTAAAATAATACCCCACAGGAGTGTTCATAGTGTAGCTAGTCAAGGAAGGAGGATTGGTGTGTAATGATGTTTTGGATTCGTAATGACCAGGATCATTTTTGTCCAAGTATTCTTGTACTTGTACGCTCAGGATATCCACGATGAAATTGTTTTGACCTTCGTTGATATAGAGGGCTTCCCAATGAGCTTGGTGATCCATTTGTGTGGCTTGAGGTAATTTGGCTGTGAAACAGCATAATGTATTGTTGGGAACACATCTATAGAACTGTCACTGGGTAAGGTTAAATAAAATTGGTTATTCATAATTCGTGGGTTCTGATGTCCAATGAGTTACTCGAGGTCAAAGGAGAATGATTTTCTAAATGTTCCAAAAGAGGGTTGCTGTTGTTCTGACTGGAAGAATGGTGACGCGTTGGCTGTACCGTTGTTGTTGTTACTATCCGTCGTATATTTCAAAAAAGGACTGGTCAGAAGATAACCAATACAACTGTTGAGTAAAATAGTCCACAATTGTTCATCTTATTGTTGGAAACTCAAATTGGCAATGGCTGCTCCAATGATACAATACACCACAGAGATTTGGCAGAAAAAGACGATTTGATTTTTAGGCACACGTTCTCCACACCACGCCCACTAAGGTTGTTTTTGTAATTCTTGAAAAGAGGAACTCTGTGAAGGAGAGGCAGCTGGTGTGTTGAACGGCATGGTAGTTACTTTTTCTTTTTATAGTCGATGACTTGGGAAGCGGCAATCCAAGAATGAAAACTAGGTGGATATCCTTTCCAAAGCACTTTTACTTCTTCCAGTCGACGTTTGCCCACTATACGTGTTCTTCGATCGAGAATGTGTTCGATATCGTACACGTCGTCTTCTTTTTTAGTCACTCGTTGTAATTTAGGCAAGTAAAATGTTCCTTTTAACACTTCTTCATGCATGTCTTCCAATTTATAGACATATGGATTACGTCCACGGACTTGTCCAGTGACACGAAACAATTCGATGGTCCAGTCAGGTACATAACCTTTGTCAAATGTGCGTTTGGATTTTCCAATGCGAATTCAATCTCCAGTCTTGAATACCACTGCTTTCTTTTGTCCAATCTTGGACGTTCCAAACAATCGATCAAACACTATCGCTTCGTTTTCAGGGGTGACTTCTTTGGGGGCACATCCGATGCTACGATGGTACTATTGATTGTAAGCTTTGACCAGACGTGGCAACACGTCGATGTACTTGAGAGTGTGTTGATCTGTAAAATATTTCGGCATGCGTTCTTGCCAAGTTCCTTGAAAACGTTCCACGACACTGGCTTTGGTTTCAGGATTTTTAGTGGTAAATATTAAATGTGTCGTTCTTTCAATTCTTTTTGAAAAGCTTGGTTCAGAAATTCGGTGCCTTTGTCTGTTTGCCATCTTAAAGGGTGACGACCACTTTGTTTCAACAGCAGTTTTAATGCGTGTACTAACTCAGAACTTGTTTTACAAGTCAAAGGAACGATCCAAGCGGATTTTGAAAACACGTCAATGACACAAAACAAATATTTGTAACCACGATTCTAACCTGCTTGCCATTGATGATCGATGCCAGCCATTTTGGTTTGACTTCTGGAAAATTTTCGTCGAATGGGTTTGTGTAATGTGTACGCCGATTGTTTTTGTAACCATTGTCCTACTTCTGGCAAACGTACAATTTTCAGTTTGGTTTTAGCTGCCCGATACAATTTTTGAACTCCTCCGTAACTAACAGCATGTTAAAAGTGTCTCCATGATGGGGTTGACTGTGTCGCTCCTCAATAAGTCACCCAATGTTCGATACTACTTTTGGATTCGTGGGGTATTGGAGTTTTTGGACAAAGCTTGACGTGTCCGACGAGAAACAGGAGTCGGTTGTGAAATGGTGACTTTTTTCTTGATGTCTTTTTTCACTTCAGTCTTCCCTTCTTTCTTTTTTCTTCTGCTGAAGAAAGGATTGACATCAACTTTTTTAACCCAAGCTTTTATTTCTTCTCGTTGGGATGTACAGGAGGGTGTCAACAATGAAGCTGCAATCTTACTAGGTATGGGAGTAGATGGAGTTTGAAACACTTCTCGTTCTTCTTCTTTTTCTGTCATCCCCGTCGCGGTGTCTGTCTTGGTGGCTTTGTGTTCGTTTTTCATCATCGTTTTGAAATCTCTCAGAGTCGGTTTAGCTGTTTCGTCTAAAGCTTTCTGGTGAAAGAGTTAAAAATGTTGCATTACTTGGATGTACCGTTGCGATTATTCTGCTTCTCACAAATCACTTCGATCCATTAACGATTGTAATTCTTGTTGTAACTGTAACATCTCAGTGAGATTAGGATTGGGAGGTAAATGAGGTATTCGTTGTTCTTACCAACGATGGAGTTCCATCGATCGTTTGTAGGGAACTAAAGTCAATTTTCGTCCTTCGATAAGATTCAAAGGTACAAGTGTGCTGTCTTTCCAGAGAAGGGTGTCCTTTGATCTTCCTTTTCTTCCCCTCCTTATGTCACGACTTCTCCTAAAAGGGGTCCAGCAATCGATCCTAACAAAGGAGCAGCTAGTTTTAACAACGGTCCTATCAGCATGGGTAGAAATCCTCCTCGTTGCACTAGCATTGTTTTCTTTTGACTGAGGGGAATTTTCTTTTTCACCATTTGGCGAAGAACGTTTTTGATGTTTTCCTAATTTCTGTTTCTAGGGTTAGGGTTAGGGTTATCTTGGACAAAGGTACCGTTCCTTTCAACACATTCAAACAACAATCACACACGGTAACGATGATTTCTTTCGGGACTGTTTGAATTAGTTGTTTTCGCATGGGAGGATTGGATTTAGTCAGGACAAACAACACGTCCCAATGTGTAGCTAAACGAGGTGGGAGTCCCTTTCTTGTTTTGCCTTTCTTGGGACGACTAGGATGGTGTGCACTTTTTGGGGTCATCTTTTGTGTCATGAGCAAACAAAAATACTGAGGTCCATCTGATCACACACGTTTTTATACTGGAACTCGTCTCCACTGAAGTCCAGCAAGTCGTATCAACTTCTTGCAGGCATCACTCGACGATGAGGTGTTTTCAATGGACTAAATCGTGTCAGTTCTTGTTTGGTTAAATCCAGCAAACTTTGTAACACGCCTATTCTGTCTTGGACTTTGGTTTTAGGTGAGGCCACTTATTTTAGCGGCAACCACAGTGGCTAAAGCAGTAAAAGTAGACGCCACCGGAGAAGTGCCTTTCGAAATGGGTTTACATGTTTGCATCAAATTATGAGATACGAGTCTTAAATCAGGTTTGGCAGGCATCATCATGACGGGCGAAGAAGAAGAAGTGGTAGGAGAAGAACTGCCTCTCTTGACTTTCTGGAGTACGTGCGTGTCCTAGGAGCAATGCCTCTCCTTCTGGCCGGAGGAGATTTTTTTTTTTTTTCTTTCTATGGGGAGCTTTTCTTCATGGGGCTTTTCTTTATCTCGTGCGTGGTTGTATGTGGCCGCCTTTGGGGGGATTAGGTTGTTTTCTTCTTGGTTTTGGCTTGGGCATTATGATCCCATTTCAAAAGAGAACGAATAATGACACCTCCCAAAGAACCACTACGACCAGGTTTCAAAATGATTTGTTTTTTGGTTTATGGATCGATTCTTGGATCTGCCAGTTGTGACAACGCACTTTTATGTTTTTCAAAAAAGCGTTTCGTTTGATGCGGTATGTGAATGATACCTTGAAGTAATTGACGTGCTGTCAAAGTAAACCATCGTAAGACTTCTTTGAGACTGACTTCTCACAAATGGGCACGGACTTGTGTATTTTGTTTTCGCTACTGATGCTATACAGTGCACGAATCAATATGGCAGGTGGATGATATTGAATTGAACTCTTGTTGAAGACTGTTGGAAAGAAAAGACATGATGGTTTTTTAAAGTTTTTTTAAAGATTTACTGAAAAGGACGTGTAAATGACAGGACCTCCTTCTTCACACCAATGATTAAACAAATTGGTACGAATTCTCAAATAATCGGGAGAGGTGGGTTTTAAATCGAAGAGTAAATACGCACAAGGTGTTTGAGTGGCTTCGTCGTACGCATAATTCAGCCAAGGAATTCCTAACTGTTTGGCTAACACTTGCACTTGAGATTTGTGTCTGGGGCTTTTAAACAAGACCACATAATGGGCATTGAGACTGATAGTACGATGGGCTTAACTTTGTTGAAATAAATTTTGAGTAACGTAAATGATACTGGCATTATGATGATGTCCTTTTCGTGTAAACCAAAGTTTAATTTCTTCTCCTAACATATCATCGAAGATGACCAGGTGTATTTGACTCAAGTCAGACACGATCCCATCGTCTTTGCGAGGAATGCCTTCTACAAACGAAATGGATTCTCTTTCGATGATTAGTGACACGCAAGGTCTTTGGTATAGTGTGCCACTTCTTGTAGCCAAGCATCGAAACCAAGACCTTCCAGTCACGTACATCTTTCCAATCGTCAATTTGTTGGTGTAACCAACTAGCGATACACACTTCTTGGTAAGTATGAAATGTGGATAAAGTTTGACAAATGTCTTCTTCACACAGAGATACACAACTTGTTTTCATCACTATTCTCAAAACTTTTAACACAATTTGTCTTTCGTGCACCGATAAAGTGTGAATGGTTATGTCTTTGTTGTGTGTACTGTTCATAAATAGTCCACAAAGAATTTCCTGGGAATTGAAATCCGAGAAATGTAGTCACTAACGCACAGATGACACGACGACCGAAACTCAGTGGAATCGTAGAAGGTGGAAATAGTTCGTTTAACAGTAGTTTGTAATCCTCTAAGTCCCGAACACTGTCATTGACTTTCTTCCACGGAATTCGTTGCAAGACTGAAGACAACGGTCATGGCATGGTCAACTTTTATATCCAGATTCACAAGTTTTGTATCTTTTTTGATAGTCTACCCCAAGGCATCTGCGATAGTCTCTCCCAAGAATCAGTCTTCTTATAATGGGAAAATAACAAAAGTTTAAAAATCGAGAAATGACTCTGAGTTTGCGTTTCACTTCAATCTTAACAAACTCTCTGTAAATGCGTTCTCGCAGCTCCAAAGGTAAATTCTGAATGTGCTCTTCTAAACTAGTCATTCCCAGCCACGTCTTTCTTTTTGATGAAGTATTCACACGTTTGCCAAATGGAATCTGGTGGTAAAGAATATCGAAGACATTCAGTAATTACCTCACTACACATAAGACGGTGTGAAGGAGTTTCGTCTTGAGGGGACACTTCTTTTAAAAGTTTTTGTATTCCTGAAAGTCAGGAACTTTTTCCTGAACGTCGTTCCATGGAATTATGTGTAACAGTGTCACATTGTAGGTAGAAGTCGTGACATCCAAAATCTTAAAGGTGTCAGGTAGTCGTTCATGAATGTCTGACCATTTGAATACTTTGCCACTAATCAGTATTTTTATACCATTCAAATACCAATTGTTAAAAAAGAATATGTCATAAGGGATGCAATTGTTCTTTGCGTTTCACTTGTATCTTGACAACTCTTTGTAAATGTGTTCTCGTAACTCCGAAGGCAAACTACGAATGTTCTCTTCTAAAGTATCCGACATATTACTTCTTTGGACCGACCAAAGGAAGATAGTGACAGCGCGGAGAACATCTGGCATGTTCCAGGTAAGATAAGTCTTTATACTCCCATTCGTGAAGTGTGACACCACAGCTGAAACACTGGACTTTATCTCCTTCTTCCAGCTCTGGCTAAAGCTTTGGGAGTAGGTCCTTGCAGATATTTAGGCTATTTGTCTTTTAACGTCTGGAATCGACTTTCAAAGTCACAATAGCTAGTCAAAGCCACAGCAATGTGTACTCTTCCTTGATGAGTTGTGGTAAACCAGCACATGGATGACATCCGCAGGTAGGTACACGCTTAACATCACACTGACCAGTAAAGCAGAAAGGGCGTAGTGCTGCATCGCTTTCGCTAGCGTAAGGCACACGAACGGCAATGCTTTCGATGAGGAGCGGCAAGGTCGTGCTGCATCGCTGATGTCGCAGGGTACGGCATCCATCCCATCGCAAGGCACCGCATCGCACTCGCGTTCATGATCGAACTTGGAGTCCACAAGGGGTCCTTCACTCGGTGTCTGTGTCGAGTTCGTCAGTGTCGGTGCCAGTTTAATGGCCTCCACATTGAACTTGAAGTTCGCAGTGAGTTCCTCACTGGGTGTGGAATTATTATTCGTCATCTTTCTCGGACAACGTTTGAATACACAATGAAGCATTGGTCTTGGAACTTGTCCCTTTTTTATACTGAAGCTCAGCATGTCTGTACGGTAAAGTGTTGTGATTTGGAAGTCGCACTTGTTTCTAGTAGACAATTTGATAGACTTTTTCTAAAGGGCGACTGGCGATTTGGTGATTTGGTAAACGTACAATTTTGTGGGGCTCCAATGTTTTTACGCAAAAGTCTTGATCATGTTCGGACTGTAAAGCTTCTTTCAAGACATCAAAGTTGACTCGTTGACTTGATCGATAGTTCAGTGTAAATCCTTTGACTTTGCATTTGGTATGAAGTTGTTCCTGTTGGTCTCTGTATTGGTAACCGTAATTTTTGGGGCAACCGCTAGTAAAACTGGCAATTGTATCTTGTGGGTACTCGTCCGTCCATGCCCCTAAACGATCTCCTTGATGGTTGGGTGTTGGCTATCTCGACGATGGATGTACATACAACTGTCGGTGTCAAAGTACAAGACTCGATCTCCCAATATGTCTAAGGCCTCATCATACAACTTTAAACGGGCATTGGCTGCCACGTAGGTTGCAATGACGACCTTGCTAAAGTCGTGGGGAAGTACAAACTTTGGCTCATCGTAATTGACCAAGATCACATTTTCACTGATGATTTCTACGTGTTTCATCAGTTTTCCTTTGTCGTCCACAATTTGAAAGTAGCGACTTGGCTCTGCAAAGTATTCCGTCTTGGGCAATATCGGACGTTGTGCCAATTTCCCCCGCAAACAATTGAGCATGACTTTGGCAAACGATTGTCTTTTCCTTCGTTCTTTTCCACGTTTTCTAAAGTAGTGCCTTCTATAGAACGGTATTATTGTTTGAATTGTCTTTGTCTTCTGGTGTCTGACTCCAAGAGAGATAGCCACTTGCTTCTTGTGGATCCAAAGGTACGATGTCTACCACGACGTAACTTTCGGCGATGCGCCTAAATTCTGGATCGGCTTTGAAACGTCTATCGTACTCGTGCTCCCACATTTCTACCACTTGGTATCTTTGACTTTCTAACTTCAGGCAGTATTGGTATGTTTGTTCATACAACTCTTCTAAGGTGGAATCTGAGAGGGGACTTTTCAGGTCTTGTTGATGATAACACGTGGGGTATCCGTGAAATAAACATCCCTGGAATTTGTACATCGTCTGGGGGTTTTCTAAATCCCAACCATCTACAGCAAGACTTCCAATTTCTTTTCTCCCCCGTTTCTCACATGTTGTATCCATTTGTCTTCCCTTTCGCACAAGTAATGTAGCCAACGCAATGCTTTGGAAAAGTATTGACGGCTGACCGAGAGATAAGTTTTATGGGATATGATGGCTAGTTGGTTCTCGGGCATAAACTTGCTTCGGTACACTAATCCACACGCTTTGGTCAGGGTACAAGCTTCCTTCAACGGATCGATACCTCCGTGATCCAGACATAATTGTCGAAACTTTCCACAGCAACGGCGTAAAATGTCCACATCGGATCGAAAATACTTTAGCATTTTTTCTTGAAAGTCAAACGGGTCTGAAGCGTGAGTGTGGTACCAAGCGTAGAAAGTTTCTCGTTGTTCGGTGTGCATACCATCAGGGTCGTAATAATGAACGTGAGGCACATGCGAGAGCACAGTGTGTTGATTTGCTTCGGTATTGAAAAAAGTGTGGAAAATATCCTTTGGCCATTTTTGTAATTCCAATTGTTTTAGGCATTCGACTCAAAAGCATGGCTAAATACCTCATGGAATCTTTAAACTCTACTTGTCCCACTTTCAAGTAAATGAGTTTGGCTACGTTCGTGGTGACTTGGGGGCATTCGGTACTTTGTTCTGAATAATATTTCAACAGAAATTGTCCATCGTATCCCGAGAAATTGCGAGCCAAGACTGTAGCATTTCGATAATAGTCCCCGTAACGCTAGATGTTCTCTTCGCTCCAAGTGTCGTCAGTAGATCTAAGATCCACTCGGCAAAATTAGGAAGAGCGCGGGGTCCTCGAAAGATATTTTCACGTTCTTCTGGAATCCTACTACAATGGGGACAGTGAAAATAGATAGGTTCTTGTATGCACTTCTTACAAGCCCGATGAGCGAGGCAAAAATTAGGGACGTGAAGGCCAGTCTCTTGCCTACATTCAAAGTAAAAAAAGATACAATCCACTTGTGTCTTTTCTTCCTGTTCTGTGCTTCCTTGGTATTTTTCTCAAGTTCATTGTCATATTTTTGAATGTAACATTGATGTTCAAAGTCCACGATTTGGTCACAAAAACGGCATCTTTTCTTTCCAGGACAAACGTGTGTCTTTGGATAATTGTTCGAATAAGTTGTCCACACGTGGAGCACAATCTCAATAAGTCACAAGCACTTTTCTGCTGGTGAACTTGTGTCATACGATGTTGTTCGTAACAAGAGGGACTTGACAAAGGTACGCTGGCAAGAAGAGCAATGAATTAGTTCTTCAGGAACGCATGGTTTGGAGGCTAAACAGCACCGACATCTCTCTCCGCAATGAATGTGTTGCTCCGAACTGTTAAATCCTTGGTCACATTTCTTGCAGTAGTACGATTATCCAAGAAATCATGTGACACCGGCGATGGCATCGAAATGCTCTTGATGATGATACACGTGAATATATTTTCCATCGGGGAAAAAAATCGGGTCCTCGAAACACCAGAGCTCCGCGAACCACTTGAGGGCATACTTTCAAGATATAAGGAGGAGCCAAGACGTCTTGAAGTTTTTGCATTTCAGGAATGCAAATGAATGTCAGGAATTTCAGGAATGCCATACACAGTCTCTTTAGATATGCCTGCTTGCTGTAAAAGGAGTTCTACGTCTTTTCGTTTTTAGGCTCTGTCCGATTTTCGAATGTTCTTCCGTGCTTTGTCCATTCTACGGTCTCGTTTTTCTCGGCATACGTTCGCCCCACGACGATGGCACAGGCTAAGCACATCTGGTCCTGGGAGTTGCCAATTTGGACGATACTCACTTTGGTACTGCGAATGTCGTCCACCAATAACACTTTTCTGCTTCGTTCGCTACCTCTAGGAGATGAAATGTGGGTCATGTGAAGTGTGGCTTTTCCATCGGTCATGGTAAAGTCGTCATTGGATTGTTGAACGTGTTCACTTTTGTCCATGACTTTAGACGGTGTTAATTCTGCCGAACTAAACTCGATCCACACAGGAGACCTCAAACTATCGTGATGAATGGAAAGTCTCAAACGATCGTCCTCATTAGCTTGGAATTGTCGGTTCAATGTCTCTAACAATTAATCCCACAAATCGGTAATAAAACCTGCGGCTTTCTCGGGGGGTACTTCAGACTTGAAGTCTTTAAAGTTGAGCGTGTAGGTGTAAGCCGTGGTTCTACATTTTCTAGAAGGTGTTGTTTCAGGCTCACTCGTGTCGTCTTCTAAATAACTGGCATGTACTTGGGCTAGCACTTCAGCTAGCGGCGTATGAGGCGGTACGGAAAGTCATCGTCGTCGACTCTTAGTTTCTTCTTCTCGTTTCTCATTGAAATTGTGTGATCGTTTCATCTTGATTGCAAACATGGATTTTACTGAGTTGCACACACGCTCTCTCCATATATATATATATATATATATATATATATATATATATATATATATATATATATATATATATATATATATATATATTTTGAAAGAGCTGCTTACCCTCATAGTAACTATTACTCATTCAACTTTCAAAACAGCTTACCCTTCTGGTCAGAGATTTACCACAACAGACTGCTGTTGCCATCATAAATTTAGAGAGTCCTTGGAAAGTATAGCACTTCCAATAAGACCAAGGACTACTCCTCTCGAGATAAAAGTCAAGATACTTGCTATATCTGCAAGGAGAAAGGACATTGGGCTTCAGAATGTCCACAATGTCAAAGCAAATGAAAAGAAAAGAGAGACAAAGGTAAAGACACTTGTTATCATTGTCAAGAAAAAGGGCATTGGTCTTCAGAGTGCTTACAACAAAAATGAGAACAAACAGGAGAGGGAGGAGGTAGAGGGCTCTTCAGAAACAGAAGAAAAGAAGAACCCATCCATGTCAATAAATGTAAGAAGTCAAGACCCCTGGAAGAAACAGTACAAGAAGAAGAACCCATACCCGTGAAGAAATTGAAGAAAAGAGACAAACAGTAAAAGAAAAACGACTTTGGGTGATGTGTTATGAAATTTTCATTGTTATTTTAAAAGAGAATATACCAAAGAAAAAATGTAAGTGTCTCTTTGTCTTGATGTTTTATAAAGAAACACAAACGCACTTGCACACAATCAAATGATGGGATTTAAGTTTTACTAGAGTGTTTTTTTTTTCGTTGTTGTTTGTTTTGTTTTGCTTTGTTTGATGAGGGTCAACTGCCTCAATCCCTTTGCACGACTATGGCCTACTTCTGTTGTTGTTGTTGCTGCTTTGATAGTAGTAGTCAATGGTGGTTGCATCTCAAGGGTAGTGAGAGTGGATAATGTAATGGGCTTAGTAAGCTTAGCCCGTGAATTATCTTTTTCTTGGGTTGTATTAAAGAAGCCTGATAGATTTGTCTCAGATATTTTAACTCCGCCAAAATGTCTTGTAGCAGACTCACCGTTTTGTTTTCACTACTCCCTTCCTTCTGTCTTCACACTTCGAAGTTTTTTGCTTCTCTTCTTCTTCTTCCTGTTTCTTCTTTCCTGTTGTTGTTATTGCTGCTGCTGCTGTTGAAGAAATACTTCTCCTACTTCTTTCTGCCTTTGCAAAAAGTCTCCAGTTCTTCCTTCTGCCTCTATCTAAAATCATCTGCCAAGGGTAACAAATGAGAAGGTAATGAAGGCGGTACTACCGTCGTCACAGGCAACATTCTTGCGAAGACAGAAAATCCACGAAATCCAAATTAAAGGCACCCTATTCTGGAAGAATGCTAGTAACCGCTGCATTTGCCCTCGTCGTACTCTCACTCCGAGTATACGAGGTCTCCGTAGCAGGCACACTCCAATACATTGTCTACATTTTATCAGTATTACTTAAACTATGCCGCAATGGTACACCGTACTAACGCTGTTGCGTCTATACACTGAAGGTGACGTCACACACACGCTCTTTTCTGATTGGAAGAGAGACCCTACATTTTGTAACTCGCGTTTGGATTGGTGGACCATTTCGATCCGGTCTTAGGCTATATATACTAGCGTTTGGTTTCACCTGTTCTCAAGAAAAGATGTATACTAGAGTAGAGGCATCATCCATAGTATCGGGCATGCTCTTCAACCCGGACTACCCCATGTATGTCAAGGCATCATGGGTCATTACCAAGATTACGGCTACGGCAATTTGGAAGGGAAGAATTTATGTGGACAGACAAGGGTGTCTGAAGCGGGTGCTTATCTACAGACCTGAAGTGTGTAGAAGTTTGAGGAGGAGAAGACCTGTGAAGAGGTGTGATATGTGTTAACCCACTTTGGTTTACAAACTCTAACGGTCCTTTTCAGGGCCACCCACATCTCTTAGAAAAGAAATAACATTTCCATAGGTGTTTATATGTTTTGTGTTTGTCTTTGTCTATGTGTATTTCTGTCCTCATAAACACTTCTTCCCCATAACCACTTTTGACCTTATAAAGACTTCTGTCCCTATGAACCCTTTTGACCCTATACACTCTTTTGAGGCTAGAGTGCCCCTTTTGAGTCTATAAACACTTTTGAGGCTAGATAGGCCCATTTGAGAATCAATAGCCCCTTTTGAGGCTATAAACACTTTTGAGGCTAGAGGGGTCCATTTGAGACTAAATAGCCACTTTTGAGACTATAAACACTTTTAAGGCTAGAGGGGCTCATTTGAGGCTCAATACCCCCATATAATTACTTTTGTGTATCTGACTTTGTCACAAGAAGACATGGAAATAACAGTCCATCTGCTAAAAAAAACCGGCCTTGAACTCAAATTCTATGTAAACATGTTTACAAAATGACCATAATCTGACTAAAGTACAACTTACAATCATTGAGACATATTTTAAATTCAATATACATAACAACTCCCCTCATAAAGAAAAGGAAATATGTATGCAGTAAAGCTTTCTTTTGAATATGCATAATTAAAATTACATAGAAGAATGTCTTATAAATGACACTCAGGTTAATTACACAAAAAAGCAATATAGTACTTGTATACACGTGAGAGTGCATCTGCGATCACATTGTCTTCTCCCCTGATGTGTCGAATCTCAATGTTATATTCCTGCAGTATTAAACTCCATCTCAACAATCTCCGATTTGTATCTTTCATTTTGTTGATGAAAGTATGGGGGTTGTGATCACTGTATACAATAACCAGAGAAAGAGCCGAGGTATCATACACTTCAAAATGTTGTAAAGCCAATTTCAAAGCCAAGCATTCCTTCTCAATTGTGGAATAACTTTTCTGGTGCTTGTTTAGTTTTTATAGAAAAATAGCACACTGGAGTATCCACACCATTTTTCTCTTCTTGATTCAATACTCCACCAACCCCTACATCACTTGCATCAACAGTCATTTTAAATAATTGTCTAAAATTTGGTGCTGAAAGAACTGGTGCATGGCCTTTAATTTGTCAAGATTCCTGACACTGGTCAGACCAATGAAACTTGGATTTCTTACTCAACAAATTTGTCAAAGATTAGGGAATTATGGAAAAAGTTCAACAAGATTTCCGATAATATCCAGCCATACCTAAAAATCGCATCAGTTCCTTTTTACAAACAAGCACAAGGAATTCAGATATAGCCTTGACCTTAGCTTCGATAGGTTTAAATTGACCTTGTCCCACAATATGTCCTAAAAATGTGACACAAGCAATGGCAAAACTCACCATTGCTTAAATTAATTGTCAGATTTGCATCACTGAGTCGATCGAAGAATTTCCGAATGATTTCCAAGTGATCTTCCCAGGTGTAGTTGTAGATAATAACGTCATCGATGTACGCGTCACAATTATCTAGACCAGATGTTATCATGTTCATAAGACGCTAGAATGTTCTCGGAGAATTTTTCATACCAAATGGCATCACTTTATATTGATAAAGCCCATCTGGAGTTACAAATGCTAAAATTTCTTTTGCCCTTTCAGTGTGTGGAATTTGAAAGAATTCTTTTAAAAGTTCAAACTTGGTGACATATTTCGCATTTCCAATTTTATCAATGCAATCATCCATTTTTGGCATTGGAAATGAATCCGTTTTGGTGACACTATTGACTTTTCTATAGGCAGTACACATGCGGAATGTATTATCTGGCAATGGCACAAGAATACATGGTGAACTCCAGTTACTTTTACTTGGTTCTATAAATTCATTCTCCAGTAAATATTGAACTTCTTTCTTCAAATATTCCTGTCTGAGAGGATTCATCCTGTAAGGATGCTGTTTCACAGGTGTAGAATCTACAATGTCAACGTCATGATAGATTTTATTTGTTCGTGTAGGAACATCAGGAAATAAGTGCTCATACTCGTGTAATAATTATTTTAGTTTATTTCTTTCCTGCTGTTGGAGATGTGAAAGTTTCTGACCAAGATTGTTCAATATTTTTGACTTACGAAGGTTGGTTAAACCAGAATCCCTACAGTCAGATTGTATTCCATCGTTGACATCCTCACTGTGTGAGACAAGTATAACTAAATTAATTGAATAATTAACTGGGCTATCTCTGTCAAAATATTCCTTTAATATATGTATGTGACAAAGTTGTTTCTGTTTCCGCCTCCCATGAGTGTTAATGATATAATTTAAGTCATTTACCTTCTTTTCAACTGTATAAGGACCATACAATTTAGCCCGAAGAGGATTTAGAGGCATGGACAAGAGAGCTAGAACTTTATCACGAGGCTGAAAACTCCTTTCCTGTATATTTATGTCATACCTTAATTTCATTTTTGACTGAGTAGTGTGGATATTAGTACTTGCTACAAAAAAAGCCTTTGACAACTTATATTTGAAATCAGAAATATATTCAAGAAAATTAATCTTTGAATCTTCATTTTAAAGAACTTTCTCTTTCAACAATTTCAATGGTCCACGGACAGTATGTCCAAAACCCAGTTCAAAAGGACTGAAACCCAATGATTCTTGAACTGATACCCTAACAGCAAACAGCAGCAAATGAATACCCTATTCCCAATCCTTTCCTGTATCAAAGCTATATGACTGAATGATATTCTTCAAAGTTTGATGAAATCTAAACTGTTGGATCCTTGTGACTTAGTCAGACTGATCAGGTTAACAACGCATTGTTCATGTTGGCTGTAAGTTTCATCTATTAGTATATCAATTTAAAAATATTGTTTTGTATGTTATCCATCATAATGAGCAATATTTTCTCCTGCTAATTACAGGAAGTAGTAGGTCCATGACAGTATGATGCAAATCCCCCAAAGCGTAAGTTATAAAGATCTCATATAATTCTGCTTGCAACTTATAATACAATTTTGAATGCAATTTAATACAGCTATTTATAACAATTACTGGTTGCTGTTATTTTGTTTCCTCGTATCCTAAGCACACGCTATTATATCAACCATACTCCACACATCCTTTTATTAATTAGAAGAAGAAAATCGTACAACACACACACTCACTTACACTTTAGTTTTAAAATATATATATATATATATATATATATATATATATATATATATATATATATATATCCGTGTAGTACTTGCACTTTTTCATAGTTGAGCGTTTTCATTCAGTTGTAGCAACAATTTAGCAGGGTCTAGAATAAACATTTCAATCTACGCATGACGACTGAGCTTGAGTGTTATTTTGTCAATGCTCACTCAGACTAGATCATTGATGAAATATCCTGCAAACATCGAATGACAGTTTCTTTTTCAATGTACGGGTTGGATATCTGCATCGTGTTTGAGGTTTTCAAGGCAGTTACCAAATATAGCGCTATTCATTAATTTCAAAAATATTTTTTTCAAGTTTATTTTTTTATTCTTTCCGTTTCCCGGTGTTGATATTGATTTAAGGTTTGACCCACGGACTTTTATTCTGAAATACGGCGTATCATCTTTAGTCTTAAACTCAATTGCATCTATAACTGTAATGTTAGGTAGTGAACAATATTTCCATTCTTACCGTAAAGGTTGGGCGCGAGCGTCTCGACTTTATGTTGCCCGTTAAGACATAATCCATCCATTTGTTCTTCGCATGTTGATGAACAGTTCAGGGTTCTCTATATCTTCATATCTGCTCGTATAAGCCTACAGAAAAAGACTGGCAATTCAAATTTGAATAAAACAAGATAACATATCTGTTTTCTTTGAAGTATCTAATACACTTACAAACACAAAAAAACTTGGTAGAGAACTGTAAATCTCATCATATCATGCACACACACACAGACACACACACACACACACACACACACACACACACACACATATATATATATATATATATATATATATATATATATATATATATATATATATATATATATATATATATCCACATTCACATTGCCAAGACCACACAGATATTAAATACAAATACAGCAAGTTTCTATCTTTACAAAATACAGTGGACAGTAGAATCCAGTCTTAATTAAATGCAATCTTTGCTGTTCTCATTTCTTTAGTAGGGAGTTTGAAGGTAATGCAAGTGTCATTTGTGTTCATCTTTGCACTCACTAGAGACTTGATGGTACCGTTGTTCAAACTGCTCCGAGGTTCTAATTTCATTTTTATCGGCATAGAAAATGATCTTTCTGCATCCGCATTACTGTGAGGGATTGTCAAACCTGAAAAATAATCGGCAACTTCAAACAGCAAACTGTACTCCGCAACGAAATTGCATAAATGTACTTAAACTCTTGTGACATGGTCTGTCATTAAATGTTTAAAGCATTTTAGTTAATTTTGGTATTGAGCATTGCATTTGTGCCTTGTCCCGATGCTGGGTGGTGTTACTATGTCGATGGATGTCGCAGAGTCCACAATGACTATGTCTATAGTGTAAGCAGTATGTGCAAAGAATAAAATATGACCCCATGCTGCACTCATTAGAAACTTGATGATACCGTTGTTCAAACTTCCCCGAAGATCCTTTTTATTATGTATCGCCATAGAAAATGATCCCTCTGCATCAGCATTATTGTGAGGGAGTGTCAAACCTCAACAATGTTCTGCAAGTGCAAGCAGTAGATTGTGCTCCGTAACGAAAATGCAGAAAAGTACTTCAGCTCTTGTGACATGGTCTGTCGTTAAGTTTCTGTAAATAGTTCTTTGATACTATTCTATCTTACAGTTATATAAATTGATAGTTTATTGCTCTTTGTTACGGTACTTCATTTTGAAATTACTCTGTATCGCCACTAAGAGCAGGATATAATTTTTCTCACCTGTGAAATAGGGGTGCAAAAATATTGATTTTCCAGCCTCATCAGCAATGTGAAGATTCTGCGCTGAAGTATGTTTGAAAGTTACAGCTTTTCTATATCAGTTGTTTCCAGATATGATAGGAGTTTCTTTTCTGCTAACGTAGGCAGAAATCTGCATGATACCTTCCAGGGGACAACAATTCCCTAGTTCGCATAGCCCAGATAGTGTAAGACACTACATTACATCCTAACTTCAGTAGCACAGAGAACGTTGTTGAATATCAGAAATGTTAACTTTCAGACTTTTATTTTCTAGTGAGGTCTTTATTGTATTAGTTTTGTTTTATTTTTTATTTTTTGTTTGCTTTGGGGGGTGGGGCGTTGTTACGAATCATAATTAATTTTATTTTTTCTGAGAATGTTTCTTAACGTTTTGTCTTGATAACATGTTGAACATGTCATGATATTACGTAGCATACGGGACAACTCTGTGTAGTAGACTAGACTCGGCATTCTGGTAGCAGCCCTGTCTTGGGTGGTAGACAAGACCTAACGCATTGGTAGCAACCCTGAGCAAAACTGGTTAATTTAATGATATAAAGTAATTTACAGCATTCTCTGCTGTAGAACCCCTAAATCCTAAATTTGCTTATCCAAATATTCAATTTGCCAAACCCATGTGTTTTGCCCACCAAGCTTGATGATTTAGTATAACCCAAAGTTGTAAATACATTGCCATTGGTCTGCAGTTAGATTTTTTTTGTTTGGTTGTATATTCCGGAATATATCATCAAATGTTTAATAATTATTCTACAGGTGGATTGCACTGCCAATACAGCAACCTTTGCAAAATATGGTGCAAAAGAATATCCCATTTTAAAAGTATTTAGAAATGGTGAAGTAGCAGAAAATTTCACTGGTCAATCTGACGCAGCTAGGAATGTCGAGTTGGTTATCCGTTCTTCTGTCTGTTCTGATTGTAGCGTGTCTAGTGTGTGTTCACTGGTAGTTCTAAGAGTGTTTAAACATTGTAGAAATAACAGCTTTATTGCATAAAAAGTACAGTATTTTACCAAATTATATTAACCAGTCAGCAAAAAGAATAGATCTACGAATGCGTCGAGCAGCTTCCTAATAATAAAAGATGATAATAAAAATTTTAATTAATTCATATGTACAATTTATTTAGCTTTATGCCATATGCCTCTACAGGTCTTTTTCTCGTTTTAGTGATTTTGTTTGCTTTATCCTTTCCATGTAGAAGATTTATTGGAATTTCCAATGTGTGTTAGATAAAAAAATGACTGAATAGATAGTACTATAGCTGACCGTATCAATGATAGAATACTGGACTAAGGAGACATTGCACAGTAATCATTTATTTTGAAGTTTACAAATAAGAATGGAAAGCCATATTGTTATAACTTTCCAGCTTGTCTATTTCTTTTTCGTATAATATTTTTCAATCTGTTTGGAATATGTTTACAGTTGGTTTCCATCATTCCTCAATAATTACTTTATTTCATACAGGATTATATGTATTAGTAATACAGATTTCAATATGGCCATCCTTTTCTCTCTCTAACAATAATACCTTCAAAAAGGGAATGGAAGAATATGAGAATAATAATTTAGAGTAATTACTCTAAAACATTTTTTTATATAGAATTTGTTAAAAATCAATTTTGACAACCTTATAAAAGTAAAGGGTCTAAATGACCTTGTATTTGAGTTATACTATAAATTATGACATCAGATTTGTAATTTAAAAATGTCAATGCAAAAGTCTGATCTTACAATATATAAATTTCCTCATCTTCTTAAGTTCTTAATAGTCCATTTATTTTCTGTATTAGATTAGCAGTAGATTTTAGCTGTGCATTCCCCGTAGATGGTAATTTCATTGTAACTGCATTTTTGTTGCACAATTACTTCTGTCTTTAGATGGATTGCACTATGCAAACAAAAACTTCTGAGCAATAGTGTGTGTGTGTGTGTGTGTGTGTGTGTGTGTGTGTGTGTGTGTGTGTGTGTGTGTGTGTGTGTGTGTGTGTGTGTGTGTCCGGGAGGGGGCTTGGGGTATACTACCCCAAAAGGTTTCAAATAAATGTGCTTGAGGAATATAGTGGACCAAGACAAGCAAGTAGGAAATATACTTTGCCCTTGACCTTCCATCATTTGACAAATGTGTATAAAGTAGCAGTTGTTTCTGGAAGTGTCAGTTTATTTTACATCTGTATGAATTAATAGGATTATATGTTTAGACATCAACATTTTTTAATTTGAATGAATTGTTAGATTTTTACGATTTAGTTACATCTTTTTCTCATATCGCTCAAATAACATTGGTCAACTGGTAAACTGAGATACTCTCTATAGTTGTATGCTGGCGCTAGTAATTGCCAAAATCGCCAGTGGCAATCAACATTTAACGATGGTGATTCATGTAAATAAATATAACATAAGTCTCAAGTATGTGAGTCCTTAATTGAGACTGAATGTTGCAATAAAAGCATAAATCTCAACATTTCAGCTAACTGACATTAGATTGTCAACCTTTGTATGAATGAAAGAATGCAGTATTTAGGCCGTACAAGAGAGTGTCAAAGTTCTCAAGTTGCTTTTGACCCATGTTCAGGCTATAAATAAGATCATATCGACACTCAAATTTGTTCTTTGATTGCAAAACATAATTATCAATGTTCGCCTGATCACTCGATTACTAAAAATAAACTGCTTTCCTACACCTACCCCAAACCTCTAGTGGGAATTTGGATTATCTAAGATTTAGGTTTATATTACATGTTGTTTGTTTTTTTGTTTTGTTTTTTCCTCTCTCTCTCTCTCTCTCTGAAGATGGATATATATGTAACATTGTGTAGTTATTGGTGCCTTGATAAGGAAATGATAATCGAATCTAACGAATCTTGGCACATTATTACTTCTCCTTTTTTTGGTACTTTAGATGGGACATATATAGGATCGTAGACTTTCGCTTACATTGTCTTTGCACGTGCTTGTAAAGGTAATATGGCATCTTAAACTTGCATGGGGTTCATCACTGTATAAAAGATGACATATTTTACCAAGTTCCTTGTAAATTGTTTTATGATTATGTTGAGTATATGGTTGTATCATACTATTAACTTCATTCGTGCCATACACCCTTAAAAAAGGGGAAGTGTACTCTTAATGGAATATAAGTTTGCTGAAACTTGGTACTCTTCTTTAATTAATACCATTATAACTGTTGATTACAATCGTAAAAATTAGAATAACATAGAAAGAAAGAAAAAAGAAACAGCCGCTTAATTTAAGCATATTAGAAAATATTGTAGCATTCTTAAAATGTTGGTTCTATTATCAGATGGAATTGTAAAGTACAGAGATACAGTGCAGGTCCCGCCTCTAAAGAACCGAAAACTGTTGAGGATGTCGAGAAATTCTTGTCATATGCAGAGTATAGTGTGATAGGTATGTACATAGTAATGCTATAGTAATGTTTCGTATCTATGAAAGTAAAGCCTAGCATGTAGTACAGATTTATAAGAAATGAATAACATAAGTTTAATTATCTATGATACTTTTGCCAAATGAAAGTGAAATAACCTAGCAATATTGAACAAAAACCGGTGCTAAATTTGAGACTTTTAAGTGCATCAAGTTCTAAATGGCCGCCATAGGATAACTGTATCCGCTTTTTATACGCCCTCCATAAGGAAGAGCGTATTATGTTATTATGTTTTCCGTCTGTCTGTTACTAATTTTGCATCTGCACATTAATTTGAATTGCCCACCATCAACATTTACCAATCTATGTGGATGGCTTGCATCTGGGTCAAAGAAGAATCCTTTTTTTTTTTCTTTTTTTTTCTGGGGAGGGGGTCAAAATTTCAAATATTAAGTTCACTTTGACTAAAAGAAGAAAAATTATTTCTGCACAGTAACATTAGTCGTATCTCACATACCTGGACTAGACCTTGTGTATGGCTTGCACTTGGGGTAAGGAAGAAGCCTGCTGAATTTGGAATCAAAAGGTCAAAGGTCAAGGTCACTGTGACTAACAGAATAAAGTTATTTCTGCACTAGAATTTAAGTTATCTATACAGAGAGGGCTATTAAACGTGGGGCAGGCGTATAAGTAGTAGAGGGGGACGACTGAGGCCAAAAGGGGACCCTATAGGCCTTTACGGGAGTTTAACATGGAGGGGGACCCTATAGGCCTTTACGGGAGTTTAACATGGAGGGGGACCCTATAGGCCTTTACGGGAGTTTAACATGGAGGAGGGGCACTATAGACCTTTACGGGAGTTTTAACATTACGGGGAAGGGAGGGAAATAGAATTAATCTTTCTTGAAAAAGGGTGGTCCTAAAAAGGACCGTTGGAGGAGGAAATAAGATTTTTTATTTCCCCCAACATTGAGTGAGAAAGCCTGGGAGGTGGAACTTCTTCTTCTTCTTCTCCTCCTCCTCCTTCTTCTCAGGTATCCAGTCGGGATGATTCAATTGTCTGAACTTGTTCTGAATTTTCATCCAGTTCAAGTTCAGACGATTGAATTGTTTTTCTCTTTTCTCCTTCACCCACATTAACTTGATTTTGGCGACCTCCTTTTCCATAATTTGTTTAATAATAGTTTCTACTCGGAGCATTGCCGCTTCTTGTCGAGTGAGGATGATACATTTTAAATGATCATCCAATTTATGGATGTAATCCAAAACTTCTTTAAGAAGTCCTACTCGACAAGGTGAAGAGGAGTTGTTACTCTTCTTAACCTCCTCCTCCTTCTTCACTTCTTAAATTAAATTCAAAATCAAATTAATGTAGGTGAAGTGATCGATTTCCCACTTCCAACTGACTGGATACCACCACATCATTTTTTCCCTATAATACTTCACTTCCACCATCCAGTCCCAGGCTTCCTGTAGATTTTCAATCATGTCAAGCATTCTTGAGCAAGGAAGTGTGAATGGCGCTACTAGTAGTAGTAGTAGTAGTAGTTTGAATTAAAGTCGCGTTCGCCCATTCGGGCATGTGCGACTATATACCCCCACAGCGTGCGAAGCACGCATAGGGGGGTTAAGTGGTCAGGTGTGTTGACAGATTGCAACCACCTGACTCTATTTTCAGTACCCCCCTCCAGCGCTGCACGATTCCCCACAATTAAGGGGGTTAAAATGATTGCGCGCTATTGGAGGATGGGTACCGTCTACACATCCCAGAGGGATGTGTAAATTATTTCTGAGTACACCTCCCCAGCGCAACATGGTTCCCCACAATTAAGGGGGTTAAATGAATGTGCGCTATATGAGAGTGTGTACCTTTATACCTGTACATAGGACTAGAACCACAATGTTTACAGGTATATATGTGCGCGTTATAGCGCACGTTGTTGATTGAATTGCTTGAAGTAAGCAGTCCGGGGTGGAAAAGGCGGCACGGACCAGGCAAGCGAAGGCGCGAAGCGCAACAGAAAAACCTTTAACGCCAGGAATGTACATGATCAAATTCTGCCCAGTTAACTAAGTCGGGCTGTCCCTATTACCAATTGTGTGTTAGCTACATGTTGTAATTATTTTCACATTTTCACAGTTACATAAAAATTTTCCTATTTCCCTATCAATTTTGAATTTCGTGTACAAAATGTACATGTGTTTTCCGAAAAATGATAAATAAATAAATAAATAGAGGTTAGAGTACCCCTTTAATATTTTTGTGATCTTAATCAGGTATTATCAAGTTATAATTGGATTCGGTGGATTATTGATCATATTTGTGTTGATATTAGTTATCTTTCAAAAAGGTTTTCAAGCCAAAGTGAAAACCGATAGGCAATTTGGCCCGTCCATAAAAGGACTATCCAAGGTCTTCCGGCGGTCGCAGGTATGGCCTTATTTCTTCCGGTGGCTCGAACTTGCGTCTTACCCTGTTCTTGCATTTTTCCGGAGGATCGATCAAGTCTGCCACCACTAGCTGATAAAATGGTGCCCAGATCTTGATTGGAGGAACCGATAGCTTAAACATATCAATAATACAGTTTACCATCAAAATTGCCAATGGGATGGGGCAATCTGCAAATCTTTGTCCCATCTTTCTGATGTTTTCTTTGGAATTTTGAATTTGTGGCATCTGTTTTTTCGCTACTGTGGAAGGCACCGCTTTATATGCGAGAAGCGCGGACGTGATGGAAAACATCCCCCCTTTTTTTCCAAAAAAAACACACACCACATAAAACATACATATGGAGACTATGACAAAAAGAAAAAAAACAAATGTACACACAACATATAAAAAAAACACACACTTATATAGGCAATATTGGAGGAGTAGTCTTTACTCTTACTGTACGTAGTATACTTTCGAATCACTGTCTGTAAATCTCTCACCAAAAAAGCAATCTGTCTTTTTGACTCTTCCATCTTGACAGTTTGAAAGTTCAATCACCAAAGACTGATTCTGAAGGTAAGAAGCTCTCTCTTTATATACTCTTCTCTCTATATATAAAGGTACCTGGGTGAAAACTCAATCAGTTTCAAATCAGAGTTGAAGATGAAAAGATCACGCCCAAACCATGATAAATCGGAACCAGAACAAGAACAAGCCAAGAGGCCACGGCGACGAAGGTATTCCGTGCCTCCTGAAACACCCTTAGAGGAATTACTGGCTCAAGTCCATGCCAGTGACTTTGAAGACGAAATGAGTGAACAACAACCTGAAACCCAAACTTCTAAACCATCACTACCACCCAAAACCAAAACCAAAACCAAAGTCACTACTACTACCAACACCAGAACCCCTGACCAAGAAAGTCCTAATACTACCGCTACCGCTACCGTGGCTCCTGAAAATTACTATCGGATTTGAGAGACACAAAAAATCACTTCTCGAAAATTTAGGACCACTGCGCATACTCACACAGTACACTTTAAAGACTTCAAGTCTCAAGTACCTCCCGAGAAAGCGGCGCGGTTCATTACCAATTTGTGGGAATCTGTCTTACAGAACTTGAAACGGCAATGTGGAGCCAAAGAAGAGGATCGGTTGAGACTAGCCATTCATCATGACCAATTGAAGAGTCCCGTTTGGATTGAATTTAGTACCCCGGCAGAATTAACGTCAGACAAAGTTATGTCTAAAATAGAACATGTACAACAATCCAACGACAAGTTTACCATCACCGATGGAAAGGCGATCCTTTACATGACACACGTTTCTCCACCTCGAGGAAGTGGACGAAGAAGAAAACCGTTATTGGTGGACGATCTTCTTACTACCAAACGTAGTGTTGTCCAAATCAACAATACTGAAGATTCAATGTGCTTAGCTCGAGCTATCGTGGTGGGCCGTACCTATGCTAACAAGAACGAGAGCAAAGAATGGAAAAAAGCCTGGAAAAACATTAAATATTCGCAAAGACCCCAACAACGAAAAGAAGCAGAACTCTTGTTACAACAAGCAGGGATCCCTAAAGAGACCGTGTGTGGCATTTCTCAAATGCAGCAACTTCAAGATGTTTTGGCTCCTCATTATACGTTAAAAGTTCACCCTCAAGAAGTGCGTGGTGATCTATTGTTTCGAGGCCCTAATTTTCCTGAAGGAAAATACATTCATCTTTATCACCATCAAGAACATTTTGATACCATTACCAGTATTACTGGATTTTTGGGATATTGATACTTCTGTGAGAAATGTAACAAAGGGTATAATAGTCGGGAGAAACACATTACTTGTGGAGCAAGATGTCGAGGTTGTTTATCCGACCCACGATGCCTTCCTGATCCACAACAACATCACATTTATTGTGAAACCTGTCGACGCCGTTTTGTCAGTCCTACTTGTTTCCAACAACATCGCAAGACCCAAGGACAACAAAAAAAATGTGCTTGTGAGTTATTACAATCGTGTTCTACGTGTGGACAGCTCATTCGAACCAACAACTCCAAGAAACACGTTTGTGCTGGCAAGAAAAAATGTTCTATTTGTCATCAGATTGTCGATTTTGATCATCGATGTTTTATTCAAAAGCATGACAAGATAGAGAAGAAAGAAATAAAGATGAAGAAAAACAAGAAACAAGCAGATTTCATCTTTTTTGATTTTGAATGTATGCAAGAAACAAGCACTCACATTCCTAATTTTTGTGTAGCCCATAGGGCTTGTGATCAGTGCATTCAAGAATCGATTCATTTTCACTGTCCTCATTGTAGTAGGATTCCAGGAGGACGTGAAAAAATCTTTCGTGGAGTGAATACTTTGTCGGAGTTTGCTGAATGGGTTTTAGACCCTACCACCCACGACAGTTGGAGCGAAGAAGACATTCATCGTTACGGAGATTGTCATCGGTATGCGACCGTCATAGCTCACAATTTTTCGGGATACGATGGACAGTTTTTACTTAATTATTATTTGAACCATGGAACCGAACGTCCTGAAGTCACCATGAACGGAAAAAAGCTCATCTACATGAAAGTAGGACAAGTTCAATTCAAAGATTCGATGAGTTATTTGACCATGCCTTTGAGTCGCATGCCAAAAACGTTCGGTATGACAGAAATGGCCAAAGGTTACTTTCCTCACTTCTTTAACACGGAAGCTAATCAACAGGCCGTCCTACCTCATTTACCTGACCTTCATGATTATGACCCCGATGGAATGCGACCCGAACAGCGAGAAGCTTTTCACGCTTGGTACCGTGTTCACCAGAACGATCCCTTTGACTTTCAAGAGGAGATGCTCAAATATTGTCGATCGGATGTAGATATTTTAAGACGTTGTTGTGGAAATTTTCGAGAGTTATTTCTCGATAGTGCAGAGGTCGATCCTTTGAAAGATGCAGCCACCTTACCTAAAGCCTGTTCCTTAGTCTACAGACAAAATTTCATGCCCGAAAACCAACTAGCCATCATTGACTCCAACACGGGGATTTTTGCTAGTCGTCAATATTCGGTCAAAGCTTTACGTTGGCTTCATTACTTATGTCAAAAAGAAGACAAATGGATACAACATGCTAGAAACGGAGGAGGAGAATAAAAGATTGGAGGTTATTCCGTGGATGGTTGGGATTTAGAAAACCCGCACATTGTGTATGAGTTTCAGGGTTGCTTGTTTCACGGATGCCCTACTTGTTATCCTGTCCGAGACATGAAAAGCCCTTATTCAGATTCTACCATGGATCAGTTATACGAACAGACTTCAGTTAGAAAGTCAAGGTTACGAAGTGGTAGAAATGTGGGAACACGAGTACGATCGACGTTTGAAAATCGATCCTGAATTTAAAACCATCACTCAAAGTTACGACGCAGCCGACATCGAACCTTTAGATCCACGTCACAGTTTATTTGGAGGACGAACCAATGCCACTCGTTTACTGTACGACGTGAACGAATCCCAAGGAGAAGAAATCAAATACATTGACGTGTGTTCTTTGTATCCTTGGGTGTGTAAATATGCTCGTTTTCCTACCGGACACCCTGAAATTTTAACAGAGCACATCGACGTGGAACACATTCGTCAATACGAAGGATTGATCAAATGTAAAGTTTTACCTCCCACAAACTTGTTTCATCCCATCTTACCTTGCCATTGTCAAGGAAAATTGATGTTTCCTTTATGTCGGACGTGTGCCGAAATGTGTAACCAAGATCATCCCTGTCACCACACGGAGGAAGAACGGTCAATGATAGGAACGTGGGTCAGTGCCGAATTGTTTCGGGCATTGGATCGTGGATACCGTTTATTGAATGTGTATGAAATCTGGCACTTTCCAACTACAACCCAATACCAAAAGGACGACGCTACTAATCATCCAGGCATTTTTTCGGGGTACGTGAACCAATTTCTCAAACTGAAACAAGAAGCTAGTGGTTATCCTTCGTGGTGTCAAACTCCCGAAGACAAAGTCCGATTCAAAGAAGAATACCGTGACATCGAAGGCATCACTTTAGAAGAGGTAGAAAAAAATGAAGGAAAAAGATCGTTTGCTAAAGTGATGTTGAATTGTTTGTGGGGAAAAATGGCTCAACGTACGATCTTACCCAAAACGGAATACGTGGACGATCCTTATCGTTACTTTAAACTGGTGGACGACAAAAGTATTCTAGTCAAGCACGTCGAAATCGTCCGTGAGGATTTGATCATTGTTAATTTTGAAGATGAACCCAAGTTTGTTAAACCTGACAAGTTTAGTAACGTAGTCATTGCCGCCTACGTGACTGCTCATGCTCGTTTGAAATTGTATGACGAAGCATTAGAAGTCTTGGGAGATCGTGTTCTGTATTTTGATACTGACAGTTGCATTTACATTCATCGTCCCGGTTGTCCCCACCCTACCATTCAAGGAGATCGATTAGGAGCCTGGACAGATGAGCACCCTCAAGATACCATCCTGAGTTTTGCTAGCGGTGGTCCTAAAAATTATGGGTACCGATACCGAGACCCTCAAGGTCAACTTCACACCTCCTGTAAAGTCAAAGGATTGACTCTGAACTATCGAACTAACCAAGTCGTGAACTTTCAGGTTTTAAAAAATGCTCTGTTGTCTGGACAAGTGAAAGATTTGCAAGTAGCTACGTTAGAACCTCACAAGATTGTTCGCCTACCAAATCATAAAATCGTGACTCGACCTGTTCAAAAAGTGTATCGCATCGTGTACCAAAAAAGAGTGAGACTTCCAGATCACACCACTTTACCTTACGGACACGCCGATTTGGAGAAGTATAAAAAAAGGAAACCCTCCTCTTGAAAAAAAAAGATGTCTTCAACAACAACATGGGCTTTGCCTGACTATGGTGAGTGTGACAGTCGCTTGAAAACGTTCAAAAATTGGCCTAAACACATGCCTGACTATTGTTATTGTCCTCATCGATGGAGCACCAAAAAACTTAGGAACAATGGATTACCTACTTCCTACGCTTTAGCCAGAGCAGGTTTTGTTTACTTTGGACAAGGAACACAAGTTCAGTGTTTTAGTTGTGGTGCCACTATTCGTATGGATTGTAAGAAGTCCGCTCTCCTGGAACATACCAGATGGTCACCAAACTGTGCTTACCTTTCTTTGGCGTTTCCACGGATCACATTACAATACTTTTCGGATGGTACAGTCGACAGGTATAAAAAAGGAACCCCTTTCAAGCCTAACCTTCATTCTGACTTTTCACGTGAACCGAGCAAGAAGAAAAAAAATAGATGAGTATTTTTTCCAGTTTTGAGGAATTTGAGTGCGATGCTGAACCATGCCATGACGAGGTCGATACCATACGTTGTGACATCGTGGATTCAGTCACTCACCGGCGATCCAACTCTAAAGAGGCAGTACGCCCTTTTTGCTTCAGTGGAAATACTAAAGGAACTGGTATTGACGTTAATGACAACAAGGTGAATGTGGAGCCCTATTGGCATATCAGAATACCTGTGACTTTATTTGGTTATTCCAAGTATGAAAGTCGACTCGAGTCATTCAAAGACAAGTGGCCAAAATTTATAGATGGACCTAAACCGGAAAGTTTAGCTAGATCTGGATTTAAATACACGGGAGAAGGAGATAAAGTTCAATGTTTTAGTTGCGGTGTGAAACTTCGCCATTGGGAGCCTACCGACTCAGCTTACATTGAACATGCCAGATGGTCTCCGCACTGTCACTTCTTACCTTTAGTGGCTTTAGAACAGTACGGGTACGATGAGCCAGATAACAAGAAGTAATACAATGGAGGAGAAGAATACTTATTCTTTAGATGAACTTATTTGTGGTTTACCTTTAGAGTTACAAGATCGTATTTTTCAGTATATTCCTACTTTAGAAGATCGTATTCGTGGATTACCTTTGGAGCTACGAGAACGGATTTACCAAGAATTTGTTCACATTCAACTGAAACGTAAAAAAGAGTTACATCCTTTACGAGAGACTTGTTGTAACCAATGGTATTTGAATACAATAAGACATTTGATTGCTAAAAAGATATTCAAATGGTCAGACATTGATGATGATTTACATCACCAATTTAAGACATTGGTGGGGGCTACCTACAATGTAGCAGTGGAATATAGAATTCCATGGAAGGATGTGAAGGACAAAAATGTGACTAACATAGACGAATACCAAAAAACTGTTAGAAGAACTGTCTCCTCAAGCCGAAGCGCCTTTTCATTTTTTGAAATTAGATAGGATAATCACTGAAACTAGTGTTGGATCATATAGATATCCTTTACCTACCGATTCCGTTTGGTTGGTGTGTGAGTATTTTGTCACCAAGAAACCTACTCTACAAGATCGCATTCGTGACTTGCCTTCAAAGTTGCAAAAACGGATTTACGATGAGTTGGTTCAGATTCAAGTGAAACGTAAACTTCAAGTGATTCCTCGATTTCAAGGCTATGGCTACTTTCGTCGCATCAGAAATTTGATTCTGAACAACGACTATCACCAGTATCATGAAGAATACAAAAGAGAAGTATTTCTTTCCAAATCGGAAACTTTACCCAAGTAGATTAGTGTTTTGCCTTTGAATGTGCGAGAACAGATTTACCGAGAGTTTCTGAAATTACAAGTGAAACGTAAACTCAAAGTCATTTCTCGAGCTGTGAACTATGCTATCTTCCAAAGTCGTAGAAGACTGATTCTGGCAAACTTATATTGCAATAGCTACGTTCACGGAGACTTTCTCAAAAGGTACCAACCTTGGGAGCCTGGCTATAAAAACATGCCACCCAAGATACCAACCTTAGCCATCGACCCCTATAAAGAGGAGGCGGCACGTCTCAAATCACTTTACTCGTGAAACGGATTCTGTGGTGGAAGGAAGTCAAACATGAGCCTTCATGCTTTATCGGTACATGAAAGAGAAATTATACTCAAAGTGCTGAAAGTGGTCATGAACATTCCAAGTGGGGAAGAAGATATTAGAACAAATTTATCTTACCGTGACACGTTTGAAGAAGTGTGCCTTGTTAGTTGGATGCACCAAGAACTTAATAAAGATTGGAAAGATATACGTGACTGGAAAGGTGTTGGTTTTGATGCTTGGCTACAAGAAGTACCACAGTTTGCCAAAGATCTATCCCGTCACCACTAAGTGTCAAGTGTATTGTTTTGACACAGCCTGACTATAAAAGAGTGGGTATGCCTAAACTCTAAACACCAGTTGTGAAACTGATTCCGTGGAAGGAAATCCTAGATAAAATTCAGACCTTAGAGGATTATAAAGAAGCGATACAAGAACTGTGTCCATTGAATTTTGGACGTTATGTGATATGTGTCATAGTGACTTCTTATCTTGGAATTCGTTTTCCAGGACATTCGTTGTGGACTATTTTTGAGAACAAGTGTTTTGCCTTGGATTCTTTTGAAAGATCCGTGGTTGTTTTGGACTCAATTGTTGTTGTTGAGTTCCAAAAAACAATATGACCGTGTGTTCTTCTTCGGACTTAGTAGAAGAAGAAGACTATAAAAACTTGATTTTATCAGTCCACGAAAGACAAATTGTACGTATAGCGTTGAGAGTGGTGATGAAAATTAGTGACGAACTTCCATGTGAAGAAGACATTCGTCACACTTTATCTGTGCATAAAACATTTCAAGAAGTGTGTACTGCTAGTGAGTTACACCAACAACTTTTCCATTGGAAAGATGTACGCCCCTGGAGAAACCTTGGTTTCCAATATTGGTTACAAGAAGTGGCCCAGTTCAGCAAAGATTTGGACACTTGTTCATAAGGTTCTAAAAGTGAAAAAATGGGAACCTCGATGGGAAACCCTAAAAGAAGAAAAAGAAGAAGAAGTACCTGACACCACTACCACCACTGTGGTTCCAATACCTCTTGAGGAGGAACACCACCACCCTTCTTTACCATCACCACCACCACCGCTACCGTCAGAAGATTCAAAAAAACAAAAGACGAGCAGAAGAAGAATGTCACCACAAACAGTGTCTTTCATGACTAGGACACGAAACTATTGTTGTTCCTTGCCTTGTTTAGAGATAACTTTAAATGTTTTAGTGGCAGTCTTAATAGTGTACGTGTTCATTTTAATTGCATATTTTCTCACTCATTCACTTCTTCGTGTTCGTGTAAAGTTGTAAAAATATGTTATTGGTTGGTTGGTTACTTTTTTTTCTAAAAAAATAAACGTGTATGAAAACGTATAAAATACCTTGGGTTTTTTGTCTTCTTCTCAAAAATCTTCTTACCTCAATCATGGCTACATCATCCTCCTCTTCTACTACCTCGTCTGCTTCCTCTTCCTCTTCTGTGGTAAAAGTGATTGACGAAAAGTTAGATCGTCAAAGTTGGAATGCTTTGTATCTGCGCCATCCATTTAACATGTTGATTGCTGGACCCAGTGGTTCAGGCAAAACCGAATTTGTCAAACGATTGATCGAACACAAAACTGATTTGTTTGATCGTCCACCTCAACGTATCGTGTGGTGTTACAAAGAGTGGCAACCGTCTTACACGTTATTGAAAGAAAGTCAAGGAGAAACCATTTCCTTTGTGGATGGTATTCCACACGAAGACGATGGAATCGTCCTCTGACGTGAGTCAAACTCATTTAGTTATTTTTGATGACATGTTAGGAGTAGACGAAGAAGAAATTAAACTTTGGTTTACACGAAAAGGACACCATCGTAATGCTAGTATTGTCTACATTACACAAAATTTATTCAACAAAGTAAAGCCCATCGAACCATCATTTTAATGCTCATTACGTGGTCTTGTTTAAAAGCCCCAGAGACAAATCTCAAGTACAAGTGTTAGCCAAACAGTTAGGAGCTCCTTGGCTCAATTATGCGTACGACGATGCCACTCAAACCCCTCACGAGTATTTACTCATTGACTTAAAACCGACCACTCCTGACTATTTGAGATTTCGTGCCAGTATCTTTCACTCTTGGGGTCAAGAAGGTGGTCCTGTCATTTACACGTCCCCTTCAGCTCATTTTTAAAAAAAACTATAAAAACAACCTACGACGTCATTTCTGTCCTCACACTCTTTTTGAGAGAAGATGACTTCCTTTCAATCTCATCCTTCGGCTAAATTGATTCGTGCCTTGTATGGCATCAGTCGTGAAAAAAATTGCACAAGTCCGTGCTCATTTGTTAGAGAGCGAGTCTGAAAGAAGTGTTTACGATGGTTACTTTGACGGCACGTCAATTACTACAAGGCATCATTCACATCCCTCATCAAACTCAACGTTTTTTTCAAAGACATAAAGGAGCATTGTCACAACTGGCTGATCTAGAATCGATTCACGGACTAAAAAACAAATCATTTTAACTCCTAGTGGAAGTGGTTCTTTAGGAGGAGTCATGATTCGTTCCCTTTTGAAATGGGATCCTAATGATACCAAAGCCAAAAAACCCAAATCACCTAAAAAGAAGAAGAAAAAAAGTCCAAAGAAGAAGAAGAAGAAGAAGAAAACCATCCCAAGAAAAAAGAAAAGTCGTACCCAGAAGAAGAAGAAGAATAAAACCACACCTACTACCACCACGAACGTAAAAGAGGTACTGCAGCCAGGACGCAAAACGTACACCCCGCAAAACAACACCACCCTTACTACCATCATCATCATCACAGTCCCCCATGATGATGGCAAGGTCCTCCTTTGGCGTCCACCTCTTCCTCTTTGTCTTCTTCACTACCCTCTTTTACCATGATGCCTGTCAAACAAGACTTAAGATCCGTGTTTTCCTAATTTGATGCAAAAATGGAAACCAATTCAAAAGTGACCCCGTCGGGAACCGTCGACTGTCAGCTGATTTAGCCATGGCAGCAGCCACCCACAAAGTAACCATCCCCCTAAAACCAAAGTCCAAGAAAGAACTGGCATCTTACAAAGTTTAGTGACTTTATCCAAAGAAGAATTGAGACGATTTAGTCCCTTGAAAACACCGCAACGTCAAGTCAGACCTGTCGTGGAAGTTGGGTAACGTCGTACAGACAATCAGTGGAGACGTGTTCCAGTATAAAATAGAAGGGTACCCTGTTAAAAAACTTCAGACTTGTTTTCTACCGACTAAAACAAGATGGCTCCCAAACGTGCACACCACCACCACACCAAAAAAGGAAGAAAAGCCACCAAAAAAGGACGACTTCCCCCTCGTCTAGGCAAAAAATTGGGGTGTCTGGTCTGTCTTGACCAAATCCAAACCTCCCATGCGAAAACAACTCATTCAAACAGCTCCTAAAGAAATCATCGATACCGAGTGTGAATATTGTTTGAACGCGTTGAAAGGAACGGTACCTTTGTCCAAGATACAGAAACAAAAATTAGGGAAACATCGGAAATGTTCTTCGTCAAATGGTGAAAAAGAAAATACCTCTTCAACAAAAGAAAAAAATGTTGGTGCAACGAGGATGATTTTTACCTATCGGCAGTTAGGACCGTTGTTAAAAATAGCGGACCTATGTTAGGAACGATTGCTGGACCACTTTTAGGAGGGGTCATGCGATAAAAAAAAAGAAGATAAAAAGGACCACCCTTCTCTGAAAAGACCACACCTTTTTGGTACCTTTGAATGAAATGGAAGGACGAAAACTGACTTAGTACCTTACAAACGATGGATGGAATTTCATCGTTGGAACCAACAACGGATACCTCATTTACCACCCAATCCTAAATCTGCAACGAAATGTCTCAGTTTACAACAAGAAATACAAATCCCTTGATGGAACGTAAGCGATGTGTCCCGAAACAGAAAAAAACCCAACGGTACGGTCCAACTTTTACAACGTCTACAACCTCATTCGTCAAAAAGCAGTCGACGAAACAGCTCCACCCACTTTCTTGAGAGATTTTAAGCACCCTCATCGAAAAGCAGAACCTAAAGTGACTAAAAAAAATTTTCCCCCCCCAAAAAATGGGATAAAAGAAAAAAAAAAAGAAAAAGAAAGGAAGACGAAAAAAGAAAGAAAGAGTTTTTTACTAACTCCACCTCTTAAAAAAATAAAAAGTTTAGCCCACCCCGGATTGGATAAAAAAGAAAAAGGTCTACCCCTTTAACCCTCAGAAGAGAAAAAGAAAGAAGTAGAAGAAAGAAGTCAAAAGCAGAACCGATGACTCCCTAGCACGTCGGACACCGTAAACAACAATCCAAAAAGATACCTCACGAAGAAAAGAGTAATTGGAAAACTTCGTTAACTTATTCTTTGAGGTCAAAATCATGAGAAACTGTTAGCCACCATTTATTACAAGTCCTGGTCATGCTGCTGTTACGGAGGAGTTCAAAAATTATCTCGAGCTGCAAACAGTCAATTGAAAAGTGTACGTTTACCTGAAGTACGACGATGGTTACAAGAACAATCGACGTACAACGTTGCACAAAACCATATCGACGTAAATTTTCTAGAAGTACCTTACTCAAGTGGAAGGGATCGATCATCAATGGCAAGCTGATTTTTAGCTGACGTCTCTCATATAACCAACTTACAATCGTGGTTACAAATATTTATTTTGTGTCAATCGACGTGTTTTCCAAATTTGCCTTGGGTCGTGCCTTTGACTTCTAAAAGCAGTACCGAATTGGTACGGGCCTTAAAATTGGTCTTGAAACAAAGTGGACGCCAACCTTTACGATGGGCAAACGGAACAAAGGCACCGAATTTCTAAACAAAGCTGTTTCAAAAAGAATTGAAACAAAGACTCATTCATTTTTTTACGACCGAAAATCCTGAAACGAAATAACCAAAGCCAGTATCGTGGAACGTTTTCAAGAAACATTGAAAGAAACGCATTGTGGAAATATTTTACACATCAACAAACTCTCAAGTACATCGACGTGGGTACCTCGTTTGGTCAAAAGCGTACAATCAATCGTACCATCGGAAGCATTGGAATGTACCCCCGAAGAGGTCAGCCCTGAACACGAAGTGGCCGTGTTTGATAAAATTATTTGGTTCACCCACCCCAGCCGACCAAAAAAAAAAAGAAAAAAGAAAACACCATTTTGGGAGTTAAAGACGGGGAGATTGGGTTCGTATCGTCGGAAAAAACGCAAACGTACTATTGAGACAAAGGTTATTTACCTAACTGGACTACCGAATTGTTTCGTGTCACTAACCACCCTCCGTGGACGTGATCCTCCCGTCTAATAAAAATTGGTAAGACCATGCACGGTGAAGTACCTCCAAAGGAACATTTTACTTGCCCTGAGTTACAACGAGTGACTAAAAAAGAAGTGACCTTGTAACGACATCGAAATCATTCTCGAACCAAGAACACGGGAAAGTGGGTAAAACGTCGAGTAGAAGAAAGTCAAAGTACGTTGGAAAAAGGATATTCCCCCTAGTTTTTGATTCGCTTTTGGAATTGCAGCTTCTCAAGTCGTCCTGACTATAAAAAGAAAAAGAAGTAAACTCACACGAACATGCCATTCAACCACAGTAGCCACCCAGACGACTATCTTCGGAATGTTCTTCTCTTTCAAGAATTACAAAAACAACCTCCTTTGGGTGTGGTGTGGAGAACGTGTGCTAAAAAATCAAATCGTCTTTTTCTGCCAAATCTTTGTAGTGTATTGTGTCATCGGAGCAGCCGATTGCAAATTTGAGTTTGCAACAAGGCGACAAACAATGGTGGACTATTTTACTGAGCAGTGTGCATCGTTTATCTTTTACCTAATCCCTCTTTGAAATTTACGATCGACGACCGGGACAACAGTCACCACAACAACAACAACGCTATTTCACCTTCATCTTTCGTCGTCCAGTTTACCAACCCACCACCAAAATACTACCAGTCCTCTTTTGGAAACTTTTGAACCATCCTTCTACAGTCCCACCACTTGAGTGACTCCTCGGACACCAGAACCACCATTTTTGGAACTATGAATGACCAATTTTATTTAACGTTACCTAGTGACAGTTCCATGGATGTGTTTACCAACAACACCTTATGTTTGTTTTTACCACCAAATTACCGATCAAATCCCATCCAAATTGGATCACGAATGCTCATTGGGAAGTAGGTTGGGTAGAAATCATTCATCCTACGCAAAATCATGAACCTCAACAAAAGTTCCAACCAGATACACGTGGAAATTAAGATCAAAAAAACTACAAGATTCCTTGGAACAAAATGATCCTAAAATCAGGAATGTAGACCCAACAGATAAAAATAACATGCGGGGACATTTCAAAAAATGGGATGGAGGGATAGGAGCCAAAGGGGTTTATTGGAGTGTATGACCTTGAGAATTCCTACGGGGTATTATTTTAAATGCTCCGACATTTGGTGGACACTATTGAGGACCATCTTTGGTTAGTCATCTTGGCAAAGCCCTATCTGCCACCAAAAAAAAGGTAAACATTCAATTACAATGATGTGGCAACGACCGTTTCTACATGGAATTTTCTATGATAGATGAAAAATCGGGTGACATCATGGACGACAAAAGAAGCTAAAGAAAAAGGTATCCCCGAGCAGGAGAGAAGAGATATATGAGCATTGAATTTTCTCCTGGATTGTATGCTATTTTCGGGTGGTAATAAAGACTACAGTTCTCTATCCAGTTGCCACCGAGCATCGAATCCTGTAGATGCTTTTCGCCACCCCATGGAAATGAACATTGGAATTAAATTTAATGTATGTCGTACTCCCGAATTGGTAGAGTACCAGTGTGGTGGGTCACAACCTCGGCTGCCCTATTGAGAGTCATTCCTTTCAAAGTGGATACTTCTGCTGGGGTATACGAAGAAGGTGGAAACACATTTCCACATTCATACCGTGTCTTTGTACACCCTCATTATTATTCACTTAGTAAATCGTATTTTGACACAGTCCCAGATTTAGTATAAAAGGAGATTTGGAACAAGATGTGCCATTCAACTGACAAAGGAAAAGTCACGGTGAAACGACAATTTCGAAAAAAAGTTCTCCTAACATTCCTCAAAAATAAAAAATGTATCCAGTGTACCAAGGAGTGGCTCGACAACGAGGACATGGTTTAGGAGATATGTTTTAAAAATCCAACCTTTCGGACGGTAGCTCCTATTTTGAAACCAATGGTAGACAACGAGGATTTGCAAGCCTTAAAAAATGCTGCTTTGACACAAGGAAAAAAATTTTTGCAAAATGTCCTCATCGACAAACAAAATTCCAAAAGAAGCCTTTAATGAGAGTCAGGCAAAAATGTGTTGATAGTCCACTGGTAAAGATCTTTTAGGTCTCCGAGAAAATCCTATAAATACGCTTCAAGCTTCAGTTTCTGCGGCATTACATCACATCAGCAAGGACAAGGTAGAAAGAGACGACGACGAACTCGAAATCCATTCAAATTCCATTAAAAGAAAACACGGTAGTACTTCCAGAAAGAATAGGAAAAGAAGAAGAACTGGTAGAGAATTAAGACGTCGTTTTGATTATTTAAAAAAAAAAACTGTGAAAAAGATGCACCGAGATTCTCGCGAATGTATAACATGACCGAACTGGATAAGTTTTCTATGCCATCCCACCATTAATGACGATGCAAGAATCACAAATGGGTAGAATTATCATCCTGTATCGTCTTTGTCGGATTCAGCTCCTATCGAATTTGAAATCAAAGGACAAACCGAAGATTACATCGATCCTGAATAACAGCTACTTGTACCTGAAACTTCAAGTAAAGAAAACTGACAACAGCCTCTGATGACAATTCCAGATGTTCCTGATGTGTTAATCTTTTTCTAGCTATAATATACTTTCATCTTTTGCTTGTCACATATTTGTATGTTGTTACTGATTTCATCTGTTCCTTTGTTTTTCTGATTAAACATGGATCGTTCACTTTAAACACTCCATTGAATTAGTACCGTGTGTTTTGATACTGACTTTTTTGTCTCCGTTCTGGAAACTGTTCCCTGATTTAAGACATCGGATTTTTTTTTTTCATATCGTTGTTCAGTGCTTGTTCCCGTTTGCGGGCGCTGGAAACCGGAAGTCAGAAACAATAGGAAACAACTGACAGCACTTGTGTGCAGTGAATAACCATTCCAGAATAGAGTACTTGAATAACAAACTGTCAGCAGCAGTTTGATACTTACCCTTACCGTGCTTATTTGAAAATCTCTTGACGTACGGAAAAGATGCCAAGAACACTCATCTGGATGCTTCGGTGGTCTGGAAACCTGACACCGCGGAGACGACACAGAGCTCAGTACAAGAAGTATAATTCCAGCAAGAATGTGGGATTTAACGACCGTCGAAAGAAAATCAGAGGGCACAGTTTAGAATTGATGGATCGTTTACATTTGGACATGTGGTTGC